>JAKUBJ010000029.1:0-110855 GCA_030566855.1 Tortispora sangerardonensis | reverse complement strand
AGGTGATTTCTTCACTGTTATTGGACGTAAGAATCGTTATCAATGACTTTTTTTTGGCTTTACTTAGGGGGATCCCTTATTTTCTTTTTGATTTTTCCATTTATTTTTTTTTAAAAACACACAAAAACACAAAACACCCATAAAAATATAGTAATATAATAATATAATAATAATATAAGCATTTTCTTGTAGCAATTTGTTGTATCCCATAGAATAGAGGCAAGCAAAAAATTATATACAAAATAAGGTTTAATTTAGCAAAAGCCGTTCAACTGACACCTGTCAAACGTAACGGTCAAACGGCTTTTTCTCATCAATGTCCCAATCGGGAAATTCAATGAAATTTTGCTATTTCAATCCTGTCGTAAATTCCTTCATATATGCTCTACATTTATAATATCTCATAGCAGAACTGGACTGAATAGTAAATTGAACAAAAATTCATTCAATTAGAGCAATTCTTCGTTTTTCGTCATTTTCTGCTTTATTTGGGTTCTTTCTGTCAGCCAAAATGTTATTAAAGCGAAACTTGCACTAAATGTAGATCATACCATCTTACATCATCGAGTTAGTTTGTATCTGAAAAAAATCTAATTTGGAATGGTCAGGTCTATATTTAGCTTTTTGTTTAACAGCCACTGGAGCACTCAGTTTATATCATTTTGATACCTTACACGTATGACATCTGCGCACGTATGTTCGCTACGTACATATTAAATTTTAAACCGATTAAATGAATATTAAAAGAGATATTCAACAAAATATGAAATTGCAAAAACATGAAACCCTAATCTACCGAAAAATGGCCAAAAATTGAAAAAACACCAAGGGGTATATCCAACATTTTGATGATTTTTGGCCAAATTTTAGTTTTACTTGAAACTTTGGTACAAGGTGGAAGTGGACTCAATTTTTTGCGTGGAAGTGATATTTTTTGTTCAAAATGTCTGGTTCAAGAGATATTTACGTTTTAAAATATTGCAAAAAACTGTCACATGTTTTTGCAATTTTCCTTCCTAAAAGGGTTAAGCGAGCGGTACCGTTCGTGCCTCTAACGTCTTAAACGGTATTTGAACGTCTTTTCAGGGGTAAAAAAGCTTATTTCATAGTTTTGAATATTATTGCCGTATTTACAATCCCAACCTGATATCAAAACATTTCTATGATTGCATATTAATTTTATAACAGAGCAACTCAATTTAGCGCTAAATTAAAACACTTGGGTATCATGCACTTTGATATTGGTCGCTCAACTATACTGCTAATACGTTATATGAAGTCCTCTGCCTCGTGACCTTCGACTTTGCTTTCAGCGACGAAGCTGTGTGCACAGTACTATCTTTCCAATTATATATTTAAACAAACGCAAAAATAAAAACCCCAATTAATTCTCTAAAATAGCACGTTCAAAATCTTTCTCATATTGTAGCAAACCACCCTCTTGCTCCAAATAATAAACATTGAAAGATGATGCTTCCATCGGGCATCTCTTGCTGCTAGTGCAGGTGGCCAGTTTATAAACTGGCCACCTGCACTATCTTGCTGCTATTCTCCTTGCGTTCTCTCTGGAGAACTTTCTCTCTAATCACAAATATCAATAGAAACTAAAGTTACAATCGGGAGAAACAATATTGTAAGTATCTGTGGCATCTAGTAGTTATATTTGATATTGCAGCTTCCATCTTTAATATCTTCTTCAGGTTTCATATAGTTTGTATTTTTTGAGAGCAACTAATATCTAAAAAATGTATCATAGCTATGAGTATACAAACATATTCCTTTTGCATGCTATACCTTTAAGATATAGATCAAAGTTTGTACAAACTTTAAGAACGTGCTCGAACTGAAAGAATAGAAATTTCAGCCAAAATCGTACTTAGAAAACAAATACTTTACACAAACACTGTAGATTTTCCGCAGTGCAGTCTCTTGGGTAAAGCAAAGTTTCTTTCAAGAAGAAAACTAATTTTACAAGAAGTCTCTTATCCGAAGCAGCGCTTTTATTCCAACTTCCTGCTTCATATAGCACATCCGGCATCGTTAACATGAAGAGTTTAACACGTTTAGAACCGCCTGATAGTAGAATTTGTATTTCGCAGTAAATTATACCAAGTATAGCTCCTATACTTGGCCCGTATCTATATATCATGTTCGCATTTCTTTTATTGTGCTTGTATTGATGCCCAACTAGTTGTGTAGTTTATCCTAAGCTGTATCAAGTATAGACTTCTAAAATGTGTGCTGTACTATCCTTGGAATTATCCAACTTATTATTTGAATAACGTAAGAGCAGCAGTCAATTTAAAGATGATTTGGATTAGCAAAAAAGGTACTTCAGTAAAACATATGTTGCACAAATGAATACTAGTTAGGTCTTACGTCGCATGCCAAAATTTCAAACTCACAATTAAAGTAGTAATCGAAAATAAAAGTAATACCTTAAGTTGTACAGCTCCAGTATCCAGTTTAGCTATACTGGTTGGCGTGGGTGAGTCGGCATCACCTAGCACTTGAAATATAACAGCACTGCTTCCTCTATTCAGCGTCTTCTTATTAAATAGATCGCTTGTTGTTAGCTATCCCTTTTGTAGAGCCATTTCTGGGGTAGACAGTTAATGGTATACATATAAAACGCAGTAACATCTTAATCATATTCCACGATGCTCTAAGAAAACATTTTCTAAATAACCGGTATGGCACCCATTAAGTAAAAATTTTCATTTTGTTTAAATGTTTTCTAATCTTGCGTCGCCATAAACGTTTTGGTGATTTGTCAGATTGCGCGCGTAAACAGCGTTATACATCCAAGGGATATGCTCTGTGTCCGGTATGATATAAGCTACTTTAAAGTAGCAAGGCGATTTATTATAATTTTCTGCACTGGAACGGTTGAAAATTTTGAGTATTCGGGTTTTTCCGATGACTCCTAAGTGATTCAAGTTTACGATCATGAAGATCAGAACTCGTTTCAGTAGTCAATTGTTCGTTCCGTTCCTTTTATTTAACCGTTTCAGGAAACCCGAGCAAGCACGATATTTCATAATCCGAGCTGATAGGTGTAAAGTAACAGTTTTTTCATATCCGCATTTCATCCTATAAAAATGTTCAGCGATTAGAAAAAACCGGATTCACCGTCTGTTCTTCTATGATAGTTCATAGGAGCACGTTGCTTTCGCCAGAAAGAGTAGAACTTTACTGGTTTATCTCCGTATATATATAGCTATACACCCAGGTATAACTTTAGGATATCAGTGGTATAAGCCATCTTATAGAGAAAAACAACAAGTATTCGTAATTCTTGTAGATTTTTTGCATAGAAAAAGCATTCTAACTTTTAAAATAATCATTCAATTTCTCATTGTAACGCGGGAAAGTTCCTTGTTTTGTTTACATGGTTAGCTGGCGAATGAAAGTCTAGAGCTAATCAGGGATTATCTGAAATACACCCACACAAATCTTAGTGGACTTCGAACTATTCCTATATCCCAACCTCTCTTTGGATTTATGTACATCCTAAACGCTTTAATTTTATTCCCTCATTAAGCTTGTGAGATAGAGATTAAGGAATTTGTTATATTATTTTACAATATTATTGGGGTTTTTTTCCTTTAAAATACGATGAAGTATGGACAAGACCTCCACGCGAGATCTGTGCCCGAATGGTGGGCTTACGATCTTGATTACAATGAAGTGAAGAGTGTAATTAAGAATGCCACATCATCATCTAGCTCTACTACGGTTGAAGATGTATTTAAGGCATTGAAAGGTCAATATGAAACTGTAAATATGTTTGTAACCTTAAAATCCAAAGAAATTGATACAAGGATTAGCAAGTGTTTAAAGACAATCGATACACTAGGTCGACAATCACCGGATGAGCCTCGATCTGGAAAAGCAGCTCGATTGGATAACGAAATTCATCAAATATCTCAAGAATTAAGGTCTCTTAGTAGATTTATTGGTGTACAGAGAACTGGATTTCGTAAGCTCTTAAAGAAATACAAGAAATGGTCTGGATCTACTCAACTACATAACATGTTTTTACCTATTCTTGAGGGCCCAAAGTCGTTCGCTAGGAAAGACCTTACTTCCAATTTTTTAGAAGTTTCTATGTTATACGATGCCCTTCGATCTCCAGATTTAAAACTTATTATTCCTACAACTACATCTTATACACCGGAGATATCATTTGAAAAGGCAGCACTTGCTTCTGCGCCTAGTGGTTCAGTGTGTTTCTGGATTCATCCTGATAATGCTCTTGAAGTAGAGTTGATTTTATTAAATAATTTAAGTCTTGTATCTTCTAATTCTGACCTTTCTCGTGTGATCTTCATTGAAGACCCAGAGAAGTTGAATTCTATTCAGTCGCATTCAGATCCTGCTCAGATTATAATTACAAATTACTCTACTATAGAAGATGATGACCCTCCTTCTAATAATTGTCTTGTTTATGCACCAGTTGGTGGAATACGTTATTCCGCGTCGGCTGTATTGTCTGTTAAGCAAGCCGAAACTGTTATAAAGTCTATGGGCTCTGAAGAGAAACCAAAACTAGATGATGATTCTTACGAATCAAAATTGGCTCTAGACTGGATTAACTCACGTAAGATTTTACCTATGACCTCAATGATTAGCAAACGTGCCCGGTTTTCATCTGAGACTGAAGAATCTTCATCTAATACCTCGAAGACATGGGCTGTATTCGATACATCTATTTCAATACAAAAGATTGATTCAGAATCTTTCTCTTTGTATTCGAAACCGAAATTGTCAGAAGATTTTGCTAATTCTATTTTAGAAATACGCTGGGTTGGTCAGAAGCCTGTCTGGGTTGATGAGCAGCTTACAGACTCTCACCTGGTAAAGAAAGTTTCTGACTTTTCTATGTTTGTTCATACTGTTGCTCTTTTCTATGCGGACTCTTTACTTCAAAGTCCCAAATGGTTTGGTCTTTTAAGCAAAGACATAAGAAAGACCCCATTGAAGACGAAGAAAAGTTTTACGGACCTTGCTAGCTCTAGTAGGCTTAAAAAGTATAAGGAAAGTAACAACTTACTGAGAAGGGCTTCGCAGCAAAATTTGCTTGATGTAAGGTCGAACTCAAGCGCAGGTGTAGATACTGATTCTGGTAGCGAATTAGCTACTTCAGCATCCAGCAGTACACGGGGAGATTACTTTTCTAAAAATGGACCTGCTGTTAGGTACTGGAACGAATTTGATCACCCTGAAGACGATGATGAGCTTTCTAAATTTACAGTACCTGTTTATGAGAATTCTGGGGCTGATAGAGGAATTCTTTCTGCAGCTGATATGTTCACTACTCAATTGTTGGGAATTTCTAATAAGATTGTGAAGTTTATCAACAGTAAAACGGGTCGAACGAAATTTAGAGATGTGAGATGGAACAGCACTCGCAGCAGTATTGACTCGGAGAACGCCCCTCTCTACCCAAGATCAGCAGCGACGAGCAGCTATGGTGCTAATTCAGAATACAACTCTTCTGAAGAGGTTGATCCATTAGTTCAAGGCGAATTTGATTACTCTTATTTAAGATACTCTCGTGATCCCTTTGAACGGAGGGACAAAACTTTGACGTTTTTGTATAGTACTTTTTTCTTTTTGGCTATTACTGTTATGTCAATTGTTGCAGGTGTTATGGTTGGTGGACTTAACACGATTACAGAGAACATTATATGTGCTGTAGGTCTGACGTTTTCAGTTCTTTTGGGACTTGGTGGAATGATCTTATTTTTAGAGAAAACAAATTCAGCAGCCTGGTGGCATCAAGCGTTTGTCTATTTAGCTTTTTTATCTATCATTTGCTTCGCAATTGGCGGTCTTGCCTTCATGTTACCTTAATTGTTTTCAAATCTTAGATAAAAAGCTTTTAATATATTATGCCATGCGATATGGCTCTATTACAGGACTTTATTCATTAATTAGGTCGATGATTTATTTATTCTTGAACTTACGAAGTTATGACCACTCCCTTTTATCACTTATTCAGAAATCGAACGCTTATAAGCAATAGAAACAAGCTTACTTTACCCTTTAAAGTTTCCTATTCCTTTCAATTCAGAACAAGGTTTGCTCCTTTTCTTAAGTTCATTCATTTGTCGTAAATACATTCTTTATAATTCACCCGTTTTAGTATTCATTTTAATTATCGAAAAAGAAACGCAGCTTTACAAATGTATTCAGGGACATTATAATTATTATTGGCTAACCACTAAATAGTTGATATATTCCCGCTCAATATTCTATGACGTATTACCTGCTTTTCCAAGTTACATCATATGATTCTACCCTTCTATATTGTAACAGTTTTGATCACTGTCTGTTCTTTAGATAAAGGGGAAGATCTTGAACTTCTCGCTTCTCTGTAACTGTTTTTTTCTCCCCTTTTTTAATAATCAGCTGTCATAAAAGTAAAATATAAACTGAAAGTTTATGACGAATTGTTCGAATTTCTAAAGTTGAAAAAACCCTATCTTTTGTTCACGTTACACAAGGCTGTCTCTATTTTCCCACCCAACAAGCTTTGAGTAATTAGAAACTGCCAACCATTTCATAAAAGAAGCCTCAATTCCTTACATTTTTTGTATTTTTTACTTCAGGTAGATACTGGTTTTCTTTCAATTGTTGAAATCTTTTATTTTCTTTATATTTTGTTTTGTTTATATTGAACCTTTATTGGGAAAGAACAAGCAAAGGACAGATTAACACCATCACTTAATCATTAAAAAACAAGGGCCCACCTGTGTTTTTTGTTCAATCTTTTACAGATAATTGAAAGGACCTTCTTGAAATTCCTTTATTACTAAAAAGATTTCTAATTGAATTTTTTTAAAATTATTTTTTATTATTATCCTGTTTGTTCTTCTTTCTCTTCACAGGACACCCTTACTTCAAGAGAATGACTAGCAGTAGCAACTATACAGGAAGATCATCCTCGGTGGCAGCGCCAAATTTGGATGAAGAAATAAACCGCAGACATGTAGCAGTCTTTTCTGATTTTGATGGAACTATTTTCCATCAAGATACTGGACATATTTTGTTTGATCATCATGGTTGCGGACCTGAAAGACGTGAGAAATTGGATTCTCAAATTGGTACTGGTGAACGATCATTTAGAGCCGTTAGTGAAGAATTATGGGCATCGTTAGATATTCCATTGGAGCAAGGATTTGAAACTATGAAGAAACATCTTGTAATCGATGAAGGTTTTATAGATTTTGTACAGTATTGCTTTAGTAATAATATTCCTTTCAATGTTATATCTGCGGGAATCAAGCCTTTACTTCGACATGTCCTTGATGAATTTCTTGGGAAAGATATGTCTTCACAAATTGGTATTATTTCTAATAATGCAGATATTAGAGTAGTTGCGGAAGAAGATGGAGAAGAAAAGTACCAATGGTTGCCATTGTGGCGTCATGACACTCCTTTGGGTCACGATAAGGCTAAATCTATTCAAGAATTCCGAGAGCATGCAGCCGAAGCAATTAAAGAAGCAGATGCAGCTGATCCTTCTGGTCCTACTTATGATGAACTTGGTATTGAAGAAGCACCTTTGATTATCTTCATTGGAGATGGTGTTTCTGATTTGCCTGCTGCTAGAGAGGCTGATGTGTTGTTTGCTCGAAGAGGTTTACTCTTAGAACAATATTGTATCAAGAATAATCTTCCATATATTCCTTATGATTCATTTAGGAATATTCAACACGATGTTGAGGATGTTATACAACGTGAAGTGGCGAGGTACGCATCTAGACAAGAACCAGATAATAGTAATGAACGTGAAAGAAATAGAGATACTCCAAGAAAGGCGAGATCTTCTTCTAGACCTTCATTTTGGAGACGTTCATCTGCCTCTTCTGTTTCTAAAGTTGCAAACAGAGTTCCTTCTAGAGCAAGATCTAGTGCCAGACCTAGTTTACCTCCTGTGGAACATGACGATCAAGAGGAAGATTAAATGTTACTCATAGCTGCTGGTTTCAAGTATGATTTCATTTCTACTCTAATAGATTCAATTAACAATTATTATATCGATCTATCTCTCTTCTTTTGTTCGGCTCTCACTCTTCTCTCTTTCTGAATCTCCTATCTATCTTCTGACATCGTATTGATGATACACCTTTACACCTGCTCAAACTGAACCAAGATTACAATTATCAATTAGTGTATTGAAACCTCCCTTTTTAGCGTGTATAAATGAGCTAGATGAAGTTCTTGGGCGTTTTTAATTGTCCATCGTGATGGGTGGCTAATTAAGTTAAGCTTCCTGTAGTAGAAGATGAAATCCCAGTCTATAAGTTGCGGAAAGATCGCACACATAGTGGGGAAAAAAAAGTTGAAAAACCACCTTCACTATATTTGCGGGTTTTATTTCTTTTTACAACACTTCTTGTCCTTTTATTCTTTCTTTTTTTACATACTTTCACACTCATAAATTTGTTCAATTTACATTGTTAGTGTGCGTATTTTTAAAAACAAGCCAAAAACAACCTAAAAATCATTACCTTTTATTATCTTCAAAATATCATGAATATTGTATCTAAAACAGCTAGAGTGCGTAACATTAATATTAGCAAAAGGAGCTTCTCTTGTAGCTCAATTGCAGCTGATTCTAAAACTCCTCTTTATGATTGGCATATTAGTAAAGGTGCAACAATGGGGCCTTTTGCTGGATTCTCTATGCCTTTGTTATACCCCAAGATTCAGAGTCACGTAGAATCCCACAATTGGGTTCGTACAAGTTCTGGTCTTTTTGATGTTAGTCATATGGTTCAACATATCTTCTCCGGTAAGGATGCTAAAGGTATGCTTGAAAAGGCTACACCAATTGATCTTGAATCTCTTCAACCTGGAACTTCATCATTGTCAGTTTTGTTAAATTCTGAAGGTGGAATTGTTGATGATACAATCATTACTAAATTAGCAGATGATGAATATTATGTAGTCACCAATGCTGGTTGCAGGGAAGGTGACTTGGCTTACTTTAAGCAAATTATTTCTGATGAATTTTCTGGTATAAAGCATACAATTCTTGATGATGGTCTTATAGCTCTTCAAGGACCTAAATCAGCAGAATCTCTTCAATCATTGACTACTTCTGATTTAAAGGAAATGAAATTTGGTAGCAATAATTTATTGACTATTGCTGGTATTCCTGGTTGCCGAACAGCTCGTGGTGGGTATACTGGAGAAGACGGATTTGAGATTTCAGCTCCCGCAGATAGAACAGCTGAACTTGCTGAAGCTTTAATGGAATCTTGTGGAGAAGGTATAGTCAAGCCAGCAGGTCTTGCTGCTCGTGATTCTCTTAGATTAGAGGCAGGTATGTGTTTGTATGGATCAGATATTGGACTTGATACTACACCTATTGAAGCATCTTTGACTTGGGTAGTAGGCAAAGCACGTCGAACAGCGCCAAGAAATGATTTTAGAGGTGCTGATGTTGTATTAAAACAAATCGCTGACAAATCAGCTAACAAACGCCGTGTTGGCCTTTTGTTTCCTAATCGTGGTCCTGCTGCAAGACATGGAGCAGCTATTTATTCAGAAAGTGGTGAACAGATAGGCGAAGTTACAAGTGGTCTTCTTTCTCCTACTCTCGGTAAAAATATCGCTATGGCATATGTAAAGAAAGGATCACATACATCAGGTACTAAAGTACAAGTTGAAGTTCGCAAGAAACAATATGAAGCAGTTGTTTCTAAGATGCCATTCGTTGCAACTAACTACTATCGTTAATTGCCGAAATCATTTAGCTGATAGATAAGGCTGACTGCATATCATTGAATTTTAACTTTCTTTCATTTCTGCTGATTTTTCTCTTGTTTTAATTCCTGTCGTTTGTTAATGCCGTAATGAAATTGTATGTCAGTTGTAATCAAGAAACTGTTTATTTTTAATATATGAGGCTCTCTTGTTAGATCATACAAGAAACCTATCCCGATATACTATCAGCACTTAATTATCCTTCAGTGGTCTATTTTGGTACTATTTTAATTGATCGTCCTATTACATAGCCATATATTAAATGATATAGGCTAAAATAAAGAAAGATCAGACTTTGAGTGCTTTTTTTGTATCAACAAGTTCAAGGGGGCCAAAGAATGGAGAATTTTTAGTCTACTAGATTTTCCCTGTCGGACCCGTTGATTCATGTTTATCTGAGATCTTTTTTGATAGTTTTTCCCTCTTGTTGAACATGTTTTCCTTTCTTTTACTGTGTTATCGGCATTCTTCATACGATTTGCTTATTCTCCGCCTTTTTGTATTTTAATCGAGAACTCTAAATTACTTTTAAGCTTTTGCAGGGGTTGGTCGATCTTATCTCATTTCTGGTCGATTTTAATAGGTTTACTTGGCCTTTGGAGGCTTGATAATGAATGTTCTATTTTGTTTATTGATACACCCTGAACAGTGACCGTTTTGCATCTGAATGCGGCCTATATGGGATATGAAAGATATCACACCTATGCCGTATATCTTTTTTTCCTTTGTCGTTTACGGCGCGATGCCTGATTGGTAGAGTGCTTTATTTGGATTGAACGGGAAATCCCCGTTATATATGAAAAGGTCAATTATATAACAATGGTGATCACCTCGTTTCCTTTCTCTCGTCTGACACACATTTCTACTGTTTTGTTGTATATCTGCAATATCTCTTTGTTTTGACTTTGCATTACTATTGTATACACATATATATATTGGCTTCTGCTGCAGATCAGGTTTAACTAATCGGATGGTTAAATATCTTGACTTGTTTATTCACTTTTACATTCATCAATATCCCTTCTATCGTATCTCATAATGGAGTTAAGAAAGAAAGAAGAAAAATGCATTTTACGTCGTATGACAGAGAAGGACATCCCTGCTGCTACAAAGCAGATTCAACGTGCCTTCTTTCCATCTAGGCTCTTCGATGATGGTAGCATCACCCATTCTGAAGGTGATCCCTACGCTAATTGGCTCCATGAGTACGAACTTGGTACAATTGAGCGAAATGAAGAATCGTTTGGCAATCGCCTTAAATGGCTTATAAAGTATGGCCTTCCTATAGTTGCTGAAGTTGACGGTGAAGTCAAAGGTGTAATGTTGGTATATCTTCCTGAACCTGAAAATGCAAGCTTCTATGATAATATGGTATCTTGGGTGGCTTCTTGGGATATCTGGTTTCGTCAGTTATCTGTCAATATCCGCTATGGTGGCCGTAGAGGTCTCAATATAAAGCGCTACCGTATCTGGAAGGAAATGCAGAAACGTGCTCATCACAACTGCTGTTCTGAAGATGTTAATGGAGTTTACATGTTTGATATAGTTGCTGTGGACCCTTCTGCTCAGGGACAGGGTCTTGGTAGAAAGCTTATTACTTTCATGACTGATATTGCCGATGAAACTGGCCATAGATGTTTCTTGGAATCTTCTAAATGGGAACCAAACGTTCCTATTTATGAGCGATTTGGCTTTAAGTTTTATGAGGAAGTTAAATTGAATGATAATGGAGATACCTGCACGCTCTATTCTATGATTCGCGATGTCAAGAAAAAGGCATAGTGTATATCATTTTATTATCATTATTAGTTATTATTCAGTTATTTCTAGCTCTGCATTATACTTATTCCCGAATATTTTGCGCGCTGATTTCTCATATTCGTCCTTGTGTCTTTCCCAGGTCGCATATAGTTCCTTTATGTAAAGCGATTGTATACGCTCGACTTCTTTTTCTGGACAGTCGGGCATGTATGGAACTGCAATCGGTTTGCCCGTAACAATGTTAGTAGGTCTTCTATAGGGAAGTAACCCGAAGTCATAATTGAATACTCCTCTTCCGTGTAAAAGCGTAGCTGCCACCCCTATTTTCTTTCTAAGATATGTCTGTACACGATAAAGACTAGACTGAGGAGCATTATCTATTTGCTCATACAGATCACCTTCACCCAGTCCTAGAACTGGTACTAGATATGTATTCGGTACAGACATCGCAATCTTGATAAAGCCCTTTCTTTTTCGTAACACCAACTTCATTGGCCCTGCTGGATGTGCATAAAGTGACTCGTGCGCTCCACCTATGGCAATGCAAATAGATGATCCGCGTTTTAAAAGATTAATACACGACTTCTTCGCTACAGAGCTCAGCCCAAATGCTCGAAGATAATCTCTATAGATTGGTACATTAAAGTTCGTTTCCAGAGTAAGCATAGATGTAGGAACACCTGGAAACTTCTCTGACCATCCACAGCCTTCAGTGCATATCGCGCCAAAAGCACCTAAACATATGATCCCGTGTGGATGATATCCAAAAATATATCTTGGTCTATCGGGATCGGCTTTCGGAAGTGTTGATATACCAAAAGATGTGTTTGATCCAGTAACTGGTAAAGACTTCCAATCATATGTTGGAGGCAGCTCGGCATCTCTTGTTATCTTTAAAGGAAAGTATCCGCAAAACCATTTACCAAACTTAGAACGACGAAGCCACTCACATCTAGGTGCGGAGCCATCAGATGCTGATTTGTCTAGGTAAATGTGTATGCCATAAACGATAAGTAAAGGCCAGAATAAAGGTATAGCAGTGGCAAGAAATGTGATAGTCAATGAGATCCATACAACAGCAACGTGTATAAGAACAGATGCTGTTTGTAAGCGCCTATTCACTGGAAGGTTAGTAGGAGCAAACGCGGTTTTTCGTTTCATCGATGTAAGGTAGATGTCAAAACTGTAGAGCACAGTTTGTAGTCAAATTACCTTATACGGTAATTATCAATAAACACCTATTATAAAATGTGTTATGAACTCTAATTGGGATAATATCAAGTAGATTAGATTGGGAGATATTTAAGATAATCAAAATTAGGTGGAAATCTGAATTAAATCTTAGAAAACTGAGATTACCGGGTAATGTATACAAAACTTGATAAGCAAACCAGAACAATCAATAACACGTTGTTTACCTTTACAATAACATACGGATAATAATTATAACAAATTAACTTATATTTCAATAAATAACTATACAACTGGAAGATTACATTACGATACACAGATATAAAATAGAATCATTCAATAAGGATCATCATTCAACTACTATACAATATAAAAACCGACCTAATCAATTATTATGATAAACCCAGCTTACAACTCTTGACTAGCACCCTTGACAGGCTTGCTAGACTTCTTAGGAAGCAAGTTCTGGTGAATGTTAGGAAGTACACCACCTTGAGCGATGGTTACATGTCCAAGAAGCTTGTTCAACTCCTCATCATTTCTGATGGCAAGTTGAAGATGACGGGGGATGATACGAGTCTTCTTGTTATCACGAGCGGCATTACCAGCCAATTCGAGAATTTCAGCAGCAAGATACTCAAGAGCAGCAGCAAGGTAGACGGGAGCACCAGCACCAATACGTTGAGCATAGTTACCCTTGCGCAACAAACGGTGAACACGACCGACAGGGAAAGAGAGACCGGCCTTAGATGATCGGGATTGAGACTTTGAGCCAGAAGCGGCTTTACCACCAGATTTTCCTCCAGACATTGTTATGAATATAAATGAGTTTCTAAAAAAGAATTTGTTAAAGGTAACTTTTCGTCGGATTAGGTACGAAACTAAGATGCAGAAGACAAGAACTCTGCAAAGTGGGATACCACGGTCTATTTATATCATTTCCTCCATCAACACTTTGTACATGGCAACCGCCATCAACACAATCAACTGGTATGTTGATAGTGCAAAAATTTAATTAAGGTTTGCGCTAAATATGCAAAATTCCCGTTTCATTACTTCCTTAACGACCATCAACACTATTTTACGCTTTTCGGTTGCTATGCGTGATTCTAGCACATTTGCCACAACACAATTTAGTATGGGAAAATTTCTAATTTTTGCTTTGGGGTGGGAATCGATATATGTTTGTATACAGTCCCGGGGTGAAATTCATATACGCACATATTCAATCAAAATTTGATCATTTTTTACAAAAAAAAGATGCAGTAATATTATTTGCATATCAAAAAATATTATTATCCACTTTTTATTTTATTATTTTAACGTTTACACGTAGTAATTTCAGTATGAACATTCTAGATATTTTTATTTACGTTTTAGGTAGGTAGTCCTAAAACCTTATTTTTCGCTGATGATTAGCGCGCAAAGTTTATTATAAAAAATTGAGTGATGCTGGTTGCTATGTGAAGCCAAATGTTGATGAAGTTCATATCAAGTCAACTATAAATACATGTAGTTCGCCCCTTTTGCTCTTTTCCTGCCTGCACTACTAAATCTCGCCTACTTGCAAGAAAAAGTAACACTTTACTACATTTTCTTTTTTACCAAACATAAATTAATATTACACAATGGCCGCCAAAGCTGCATCCAAAGCCCCCGCTGAGAAGAAGCCCGCTGGAAAAGCTCCCTCCAAGGAAGCTGGAAAAAAGACAACCGCCGTCGCTGGTGACAAGAAGAAACGTACCAAGGCCCGTAAGGAGACATACTCATCTTACATCTACAAGGTCCTTAAGCAAGTCCACCCCGATACTGGTATCTCAAACCGTGCCATGTCCATTCTTAACTCTTTCGTAAACGATATCTTTGAGCGTGTCGCTACTGAAGCCTCAAAGCTTGCCGCTTACAACAAGAAGAGCACCATTTCTTCCCGAGAAATTCAAACTGCTGTTCGTCTTATTCTTCCTGGTGAATTAGCTAAGCATGCCGTCTCTGAGGGTACCAAGGCTGTTACCAAGTACTCTTCCAACGAGTAAACAAGGTATTTAAACAGTTGTCGTCTTATGCCAGGCTAACTGGCAATAATGGTTATCTTTTTTTCACATGGTATGGTGTTATGTATCAATCTCTTGTACAATACGATTTGTTTTAATGACTTTTTATTAATATACGCGTAGAATTTGTAGTTGTTTTGTTTTCCTTTGCGTATTTCCCTAGCCAATAATAGTCTTTCCACTTTCCAGTATTGGTTAGGCTCACGCGTCCTGCCATGTTAACAAGGTCCTATGTCCTTTCGCCACTTTACTTCTACACATACTCTGTACATTCATAAGTTTTCTTTAAAGTGATGTAACATATCATATATTAGTTAATTTATTTACTCTTTTCCTCCTAACCATCTGTATACTACAGAAAAGTCACGATTGGAACATTTTTCTACCTTTTCAGCGCTCTTGTATACGCTGTAGGCATCATCTCCAAGAGCCAATTTTGATTTTGATGTTTTAGCAGCTTCAAGAGCAAGTCCAAGATCCTTTCTCATTAAGGATACTCCAAATCCACCTTCATAATCTCTGCTTGAAGGTGCTGCTTCAATAACTCCAGGAACAGGGTTGTTTACCTCAGATGGCCAACAGCGTCCAGTTGAGGTATTCAAAATACCTGCAAGTACTTTCTTATCTAAACCTAAATTGATACCGAGATTCATTGCTTCTGCAGTTGCAATATTTAAAATTGCAAGTGCATAGTTATTAGCAAGTTTTGCGGCAATTCCTGTACCTGTTGATCCACAGTGAACAATACGTCCACCCATAGTGTCTAGCAATTCCTTAGCTGATTCAAATTCTGATTCCTCACATCCTACCATGAAAGTCAATGTTCCATTAGTTGCACCAACTGTTCCTCCTGAAACTGGTGCATCCCAAAATGATGCACCAAGTTTTGATTTGACCAATTCTGCCATATCTTTTGTTGTTTGTGCATCAATGGTACTGCTATCTACGAAATTCTTAGTTTTAACATTTCCCGATGAAACAATTTCATCAAAAACTCCTCTAACATGTTTAGGTTCAGGAAGCATAGTAATTACAGTATCTGCTTTACTTGCAATTTCACTTACACTGTCAGCGCTTGAAACATTTGAACTGGAATGTTCACTCTTAAATTTCTCAACACTGCTTGGAACAACATCAAATACAACAATGTCATCATTGGATTTTAATGACTTGTACAAGTTTGCTGCCATGGGGTACCCCATACGACCAAGTCCTATAAATCCATAGGTTTTGTTGAAATATTGACTGTTTGAAAAATATCTAACACTACTAGAACCTTTAATATTCGCACTTACTCGTCTGTACATTTTGGTCAGCAAATTTTTGATTTATCTTTTAAAATATTGTCGGCTACTGTGTTTTATTTTTGTGATGTGGTTGTTTTATATATGGTGGTCGACTCTTTTCTCGATGCTACTTTCTAGTGCCCCCACTTCGGAATCCCCACCTATTCTAGGATTTGGCGGAGAGTACCCCGGACTTGAGTAGCCAATCAATTTTGTACGAGAATTACATTAAAGATGACTCATCTGAATTACTGAATGTGGTATCTTTGATTATAGTGTTCCTAGATTTGGATGGATAACCAGCGCGTAGCGTAGAAGCTTTAATATGCGACGAATATTACGATGTGACGATCTTATTAACTGCATAATTCGATGATGTATTTGATATTGAAATGATTACTCCTGTCGTTTCAAGTAATGTATGAACGAGGGTTGTACGTGCTAAGTTGAGCAGATTGGAAGAACTGAATTATATACAAACGATTAAATGCAAAGATGTAGCAACACAATCGAACACCCTTAAATTACGCACATAAGTCTGCTGCTCTGTATCTCATAATTGTGTTTGTTCCGTTGACAAGAGTAAGATGGTTGGCTTGAAGACATGTTCACCACACAGAAGAAGATTGTCTGGGAGGTATGTTAGATCATTAGAAGCCAATTATTACATAAACAGTGAACTTTAGAGAGTTAATTGAACACGTATGGATTTAATGCTGTTGTTATACGAAAGAAAGAGGTGATATAATTGATCTAATGTTTGAGAGTACTCTGAGCGCATACTGCTGATGAACTGGAGCTCCTTACTTGCAAGACATCTTTACAAGAGACATTAGATACTGTATATACAAAGGACAATTGTTTATGGAGCTTGTAAAGTCCAAGTTTAATAGTTATTGAAGTATATTCAATTGATATCGATATGCTTGATATATTTGGACAAATAGGATGGATATCAACAACTGAGGAGGTCCAGACTACGATAGCCATGTAACAGAAGATGTTAAGATACCTACCGTATAGATAAGTAACATTTTTATAGACATTTTAAGTAGTTATAGCTACATTCCTTACTGTTCTAATAGAATGAATCACGGAATGTATTACAGCTGAATCATGTTAGTCAAAATCAAACTCTTTAATTACCAAAAAAGAGAATTTTTACCGGGTAAATTTATTAAATTTTGGTAAACTCTAATTTTTTTTTCCAATTCCTCGAAAGATTTCTCATATATTTTCTTTTTACACCTTATCACACATCTTTTCACTTAAATATCTTCATTATTTTGAAGGATTTGTAATATCTTGTTGTATTGTTAATATGGCTAAATACAAAGTAGGGTATAATGCAAAAGGTAGAGCAGGATCGATAGCTAAACGATCAGCATTGAAGAAGGCTAGAACACATAGAGCTTTCAAAGAAGGAAGTGCTTCAGATGAAGAACAAGATGTTGTAGTTGATACTCCTAACCCAAATGCAGATTTACTTATTCCTGTAAGTAAAGAAGATAGGGAAAAGAGAAAGGAGTCAATGAAAAGAGCATTAATAGAGCCTGATTCAAAGATGTCTAGTAAGAAAAAGAAGAGATTAGATAAGTATATAGAACAACAGTTAAGGAAGGAAGAGAAGCAAGTATTATTGAATAAACTTTCTAAGACATCTATAGATACGTCAAGTCTTACTAGTTTAAAAAGAATGGGATCTGGTACTCAAACAAGGAAGGAAAAATTACAAGAAGCACTTCAAATGGAAAGAGATGGTACACTTACTGAAGAAGCTGCTAATATGTTGTATGAAACTAGAGAAGTACCAGAAGATATTTCTTTACAAGAGAAGGTAGAGACTGTGGCTGATGTAGAGAATATACCTATTTGGCCAGTACAGAAGAAGCCAAAGAAGGTTAAGAAAGTACCTAATTGGAGAACACCTGTTACAGAAGAAGTATATTTTAGTGAATCTGATGAGTCTGATGAGTCTGAAGAATTAGATTATTCTAGTGATTCAGATTCATGTGCATCTTGGGAAGGATTTTCTGACAAAGAAGATAAGGAAGAGAGTGAGAAGGAGAGCGAGAATGAAGAGAGTGAGAATGAAAAGAACGAGATTGAATCACAGGTATCACAAGAGACAAAAAAATCTAAAGGATTTAAAGAATGGGCTCACTCTGAAATTAATTCAGTTCAAGGAATTGATTCAACTCCTGCTGTTTTGCAAATACCTGAAGAAATAATAAAGAATTATAAACCTGTACATCGTCCTGAAGATTTTGAACCTTTACCAATTGATATCAATACAGATGCTGATTTAAATCCAATGAGACCAGGTACTATATCTGTTCAAAGATTAGACGATATACAAGATTCTAGAAATGCATTACCTATCATCTCAGAAGAACATAGAATAATGGATGCTGTACTTCATCATAGTTGTGTTGTTATATGTGGTGACACAGGAAGTGGTAAAACAACACAAATTCCACAATTCTTATATGAATACGGATTTGGAGATTCAAATGATATTGCTCCTGGTATGATTGGTATTACACAACCAAGACGTGTAGCAGCAATAAGCATGGCAGAACGTGTTAAAGCTGAACTTGGTCCAGAACATGGTAAAAAAGTTGGTCATCAAGTTAGATTTGATGCTTCAGTAAGTTCTAATACTGCTATTAAATATATGACAGATGGTGTTCTATTAAGAGAACTTGCTAAAGACCTTATGCTTTCAAAATATTGTGTCATAATAATTGATGAAGCACATGAAAGAAATGTGAATACTGATATTTTAATAGGTATGCTTTCACGTGTTTTGAAATTAAGAAATGCTCCTGAATCAACAAAGAAATTAAGATTGATTATTATGTCTGCTACTCTTAGAGTAAAAGACTTTACTGAAAATCAAACTCTTTTCACAAAGCCTCCTCCAATTGTCAAAGTAGACGGTCGACAATTCCCTGTTTCAGTACATTTTAATCGTCGAACTCAACCTGATTATGTTGAAGAAGCATTTGAAAAAGTCTGCAAAATTCATAGAAGACTCCCACCTGGTGGAATATTGGTTTTTCTTACTGGACAATCTGAAATTATACAGATGTGCAAAAAGCTAAGATCAGAGTTTCATGGTTCAAGTAGTATTAAAACTACTGTTCCTGTAAATGTATCAGCTAAAGATGCACAACTTGAAATCGATGACATAGATATAGGAAGCTCCGAATACAATTCCGAAGTATTTGAAGATAAACAAACAGATGACTATGAAGAGAGTGACGAAGAAGGATTTGAAGAAGCAACATCTGAAGTTAGCAAAGATGGATTGTATGTATTACCTTTATATTCACTTCTTCCTACACCTGAACAATTAAAGATTTTTGAGAAACCACCTGAAGGTTCAAGACTTTGCATTATTGCAACTAATATTGCAGAAACAAGTATTACAATTCCAGGTATCAGGTATGTAGTAGATGCAGGACGTGTTAAAGAGGCACATTATGACACAGAAACACGAGTTCAAAGTTTTAAAGTTAACTGGACAAGTAAAGCAAGTGCAGCACAAAGAGCAGGTCGTGCAGGTAGAACAGGACCAGGACACTGTTATCGTTTATACTCATCAGCAGTATTTGAATCATATTTTGATCAATTTACAACCCCTGAAATATCGAGATTACCAATTGAAGGAATTGTTTTACAAATGAAGAGTATGGGTATTGACCAAGTAGTCAATTTCCCATTTCCAACACCTCCAAATAGATATTCAATTCAACAAGCAGAGAAAGTTTTATCATATCTATCAGCGATTGATGACAAAGGATCACTTACAGATATTGGTAGAACAATGAGTCATTTTCCTCTTTCACCTAGATTTTCAAGAATGATTACAGTAGGTAGACAACATGAATGTTTACCATATGTAATTGCACTTGTAGCAGCATTTTCAGTTGGAGATATTTTCTATTCTGAGAATGAAGTGATCAGCACGCTTATCGGATCTACAGTTTCCGATACAGAGACTCAAGAAGCAATTGAAGCGCGTAAATTACTATTAAAAGACTATCATAAGTCAAGAGCTATGTTTGGAGCATTAGATAGACAATGTGACGCGTTAATGCTTCTTGCTGCAGTATGTGCATATGAGTACGAAAGCGATAAAGACAGATTCTGTAAAAAGAACTTTCTTAGGTACAGGGAGATGAAAGAGATTGGATGTTTAAGAGAACAGATAAGCCGAATTATTGAAATTAATAGTCTTGGATCGGGTTCTTTGAATAAAAATGGCAAATTACCTCCACCGTCGGAAGTTCAAATAAAGGCATTAAAGCAGATCATTACATTAGGTTTTATTGATCAAATAGCGTGCCGAACAGATTTAATTACAGAGATTCCTGAGGAATTAAATATAAAGGCTAAAAGAGTCAAAGAACAAACATATATGACACTTTTTCCAACATCTAGTTGGAGTTATGATGAAGAGAGTGGTGAAAGTGGATTTGTTGACCAAGTTGTACTTGTTCATAATGATTCAATACTTTTGCAACAGAATAAAATACCTGAATATATCTGTTATAGGCAAGTGAAAAGATCATTTGGAACAGAAAGGCTTAGGATTCAACCGTTAAGTTGTCCAAGTGGTAAACAATTGGCGCATTTAGCAAAAGGAACGAATCTTGTTACTTATTCAAAGCCACTTACAAGGCCTAAAATGCCCGAAATTAACGGCGATAAAATGGTCTGTTGGGTTGTTCCTAGATTAGGAGCAGCAATTGGTAAAGGAGGTGTTGGTTGGGATCTTCCTGCTATTGAAGTTACTCAAGTTCGTACTGGTGGTGGTTATAGAGTAGTTTAGATATGTGAATTGATTAACCGTTTATATATGAAAGCATACAGAAAATTGTATGTAATGAGAATATTTGTAAGGTAGCCCCCCCTTGTGATTTTTTTTACCGTTAAAGACCGTTTGTAGATTCAGGTGGTTCAGAATGTTCGATGGCATAAGAAAAATCAAAACATGCTTGATAATCAGGTACTCTGAAGTTCAAAAGAATACTAGGATTTGATTTAGGAGGACATCTTCTTCTTGGCCTGCCAAAGAGAATTCCATCGATCCCACTAATTTGTAATTCTTTATCTAATTGTAATTGTGTTCCTCTTAAATCGCTGTGTAATTTGGCCCTATATTTTCTTATTGCATCCATGTAAGATGAAGGTGTCATATAAGATTGCATTGTTCTTTTCCAAGAAAGTAATGCTGCATACCTTTCATTAAGAATCTGTGAGTTATTAGTAGATTCAAGACTACCCTTTGAATTTCTAGATTTTCTATCCCATAAGAAGAAACTTGGACGTCTAGATTTAATAGGCATAGCATAGTCTGATTGAAAATGAATACTCGTCTGTTTTTCAATGTCTGGTTCTCCATGTGAATTATATGATGGAATATAGTTAACAACCATTACATTCTGTTCTTGTGAGTCCTTAAAACGAGTTTCAATAGAAAGTGATACAAATTGTGAAAGCCTGTATTGAGCGATAGGTTTTGACATTTTACTATCTGGACTTTTATACACTAAAATTCTAGCTGCTGAAGATTCACCTGCTGCAAAGACTACCCATCTTCGTTTCCAACTTCTTCTAAAGAATCTAGCACTGAAATCATTTACTCTCAGCCAGCCGTCCATAACAAATTCCTGCTGAGTAAGTTTCACGCTCATTTTCGTAACTTTAATTAGATTTATGTAAAGGAAAAGGTGTAAAGAGATCTTAAGGCATATTTATATTAATAAAAAGCAACAAAATTGACTTTCTATCAAAGGCATGGACTTAAAGGATCCTTCATTGACCTTTGTGCTCTTTGTAATAGATGCGCAAATGAGATTTCATCAAGATTCATACAAATTAAGAAATGCGGCGTATATGAAAGGAAGATATCAAAGAGATCACCATTTTTATATAGTAACTGTCAAAACTTTATTTCAAAAATAGCCAATAAAAAGCAACAATAGTCAAAGAAAAAGTTTATTTCTTTCGATATGATGCCGATCATCAATCTCAAAGAATAAAAATATCTTACCAAAAGAATAACAGAACCAGGCTCATGAACCATTTTCAATCAAAACTAAGCTAAAAGTTGCCTTAACAGACACGCTTTGTGGGGTATATAAATAACACTTCATCTGTTTTTAAAACAACGTAAAGGCAGAGTCTTTTGAATCATGCCTCAAAGTATTTCTTTTAACGGTTCCTTACTCAAATACTCCGGGCTTCATATTCTCAAAACTGTCTTTACTCGCCTATCACGCATAAACATATTATCCTTTTCATATAACAAGATTTACATAACAAGTAAAGCGTGCATGAAAACTTATATCCAATCGATAGTTGGAATGACAGTCCAACACACCATATTTTCCTATTCTAACTATCACGCCCACTAATAGAATACAAAATACCCGTCAATTCACGTAAAAGAGCAAATAATCATACTTTATTTCGTTATACATCTCGTTAAAGAACAAACTCTAACATAGTTAAAGTTTCGCGAAATACATAACTGTTCAACTATAATCCTTCTATACCAGTAAAAATTGTCAACCTTATAATGTAGATTTCCTAACACTTGATCCTCCTTAAATTCAAGACTTAAAAGATCATTTAAAAAGCTAGATTTTATCTAAAGTATGTCTTATATGACTGTTTATACCGAAGATCAAAGTTAAAATGGTGAACGTGAGTTGTTGAACTTCGGAACACCGCGCTGTCATGGCAACTAATTTGACAATTTACACTGGTGTAGAAAAATTTCTAAGGTGACTACGCGAAACCCTTCATTTAAAGATCTCAACCACCGAGGATTAATTGTATTTATTAGGTGACTCTTGCTAGGAGTTTAACTGTTTAAAGACAGTGCATATAGACTTAAGCTTATTTAAGCTTTTTATAAAAGGTCACAAAAGATGCAGTGCCGTTCGAAACTATTACAATCGTTAAAGGCTAGATCATTACCTCGAACAAGAACAGTATCTACATCTACGGTAACACCAGATACAGAAACCAATGGAGATCCTTTTGTGAATGAAGTAGATAAGAGTAACAACTTGTCTAAGCGCTTACAAAAGCAAAAGCCTATAAAGGAATCTAGACCTACTGATAAGCCAGTAGAGGAGCTGAAAATTCGAGATGAGTTCGATACCACATTTTTTGAGCAACTTATGAGCTCTAGTAAGATTATTGGTAAATTCTCCGAAAAATTGAGTATGTCAGGGTATAAGAGTATTAATGTCCGTAGAAAGGAGTACCCTCAACTAGCACATAATCTCGACCGAGTTCTTTTTAGTCCTGGAGTTCATTACTTAAGAGATCCAAGAACGGGCGTATACAATTTCACTCCTTACTTGAAGAGTGTAATGTCAGTAGAAGATTTTGATTTTAATGCTATATCTGAATATGTTACGTCATCTCAAGATAGTAAACTTTTAGAAGTTGCAACAAAGAACCATTCAAAGTATATTGCGAGTTCAAGTACTATTACGGGTATTTTAAGTAAATTACATTATATGTTTGCTAGGGGTAAAACGGCGGATATTAGACGTATATCGAGGTTTATAGATTCACCTCAAGGAGGATCATCGTTTTCTAATAGATTACCGGCAGTTGGATTTCTCCGAAAACGTGGTAAGAAATATGCATTAGATGCATGTAAATCATATGACTATGAGCATATATTAACACATATGGGAAAAACAATGGAAGTACTTCTTACTACAGAACCAGATCAATTTGAGAAGTATAGACTTAATGGAAGTAGTTCATCAATGAGAGATGAAACAGTTTCAGAAGATAGTTATCATTATTCACAGTTTGATGATTTTATATTAAGATCACAAATAGATTGTTATGATCCAAGACTTCCTGGAACAGGTACATTTGATTTAAAAACTAGAGCATGTGTTACAGTAAGGCATGATTTACTTCATTCACAGACAACAAATGGATCAGGATATATGATTGATAAACTTTATGGTAAGTATGAATCTTTTGAAAGAGAATATTATGATATGATTAAGACTACTATGCTTAAATATTCATTACAGGCACGTATTGGAAAGATGGATGGTATTTTTGTTGGGTATCATAATATAGATAGCTTTTTTGGGTTTCAATATATACCATTAGAAGAGATGGATAAAGTTATATATAATAGAGGAGAGAATTCTACATTTATGGCAGATTTAGAGTTTTTGTCAAGTTTAAAGATCTTAAATAAGTTATTTGATCATATTACAGGTTTATATCCTGAGTCAAGTTTCAGATTACATTTTCAAGACAGTCTTAGAACTACAAAAAAGGGAGATTTAACTAGTACACTTGCAGTATTTGTTGAACCTATGGATGATGATGTAGTGACAGAGCTTCAGAAGGTTAGACTTTCAAATATACAGAATTTTGTACCTTCAAGTTTAGCAGAGAAGTATACATCAAAGGAAAAGAATACTATGTCAAAGGAAGAAGCACAAGGTATGAAATTTCCATTATTAGGATTTAGTATTGATTCTGAGTTCAGAATGGGAAGTTTTACTACACATTTTCCACAGACAAGTCGTGAACTTTATAAGAAAAAGAGGATTGCAGTTGATTTCCGTATAAGACAAATGACAGAAGAGAATGCACAAGAAGGATTTGAAGCATTAAAGAAGATTCAAGCAGATATGTATGCTAGACTTGATAGTAGATCAGGTCCACCTTCTAAGTTTCAATTAACATTAAGAAGTTTATCACATCAAGGAGTTCATAAGAATAAGCTTGTTGAGCAAAAAGAACAAGAAGAAGGTATTAAAGTTTATGAACCATCAAAGGAAGTATTTTTACCGAAAGAATGACTATTTACGAATTTAATGATATATATAGATAAAAGTTTAAATTGTATAATTAAAAGCGATATGAAAATTGTTCGGATTATGAGTGTTGGGCCATTCATTTTACCACGCAGTTTACTACGCAGTTTACCACACAGTTTACCACGCAGTTTACTACACAGTTTACCACACAGTTTACTATCTTCACCTTCACTTTATGTTCACTTATCGATTGTTGAGCTCAAACTTATAGGGCGAATAAACACATAAACAAAACACGTAAAAGGGAATAAATTATACAGTTATATACAAAAAATGCGATCAAAAGTAGCAGTTGTAACAGGTGCAAATTCAGGTCTAGGAACTGGTATTTGTGAAAGATTAATGGATGATTGGAAATATGGTCAATTAACACTTGTTATTACTGCACGTACAATGAAAAAAGCAGTAGATACAATCACAAAATTATCAAATCGTGCAAGATTACGTGCAAAAAATGATGAAAGAGGTCATGGTATTTTCAGATTCGATTATGTACTTATGGACTTATCTGATATGAAATCAGTTGCAATTGCATCAGCAAAATTAAAGAAAAGGTTTGATCAAATTGATTACCTTTTTTGTAATGCTGGTATGGGTGATTGGATAGGTCTTGATTATGGATCATTCATAAAGGAATATATAGCAAATCCTATAAAGGCTACAACTACTCCTGAATCAAAGATTCAAGCTGTAGGTACACTTACTGATGATGGTATAGGTAAAGTATTTCAAGTTAACTTCTTTGGACATTACTATTTATCTAGAGATCTATTACCTCATTTGAAATATGGTAGAGTTATATGGATATCAAGTCTTGAATGCTATCCTGAGACTCTTGATATTAATGATATTGAAGGTATCAAATCCAAGCAAAGTTATGAGACTTCTAAACGTGTTACTGATGTAATGTATAGAGCTATATTTGCTAAATGGGCAATAGAATACAATGTGTACTTGTTTCTTGCACATCCTGGTATTATAGGAACTGATATATTTACTGAATATTTGAACCCCATATTAGCATTCTTAATGGCATATGGACTTTTACTTTGTCGATGGATGGGAAGTAAGTATCATTGTGTTACTCCATACTTAGGAGCTACTGCTCCAGTACATTGTGCATTAGATGCACAAGTTTCTAGAAATAGAGATATTTATATTGGTTCTTATTCTGATCCATATAAGAAGTATGAATCTATTGTTAGTAGATGTGGCAAGCCTTCAGTTTCTATGACCGAAATAGAGTATGATGAAACTGAAGCTAAACAAGTTGAAGAATATGTTGATGAACTTTATGATTCATGGGTACAAAAGTTATCAGATTTACCTTTAGATAGTATCGAAGAGTGATACCGGTTACTTATGTAATCGTTAACAGATTAAATCAATCATTACCCGATTAAGAATTAGTAAAGTTACCCTGATATGTATAAAACTAATTACATTAATTTTTATTGGCTGACGTATATTTCTTCGGTTATATATAAAGAACCGCCTATGACCAAGACACTGACATCTTGTTTTACATATTCTACTCATTATTCAAGGCGTTGATATACAAACCATTTATTAGAGAACGCTATAGCATAAGACAGTATGCAATCTAACAAGATGATACAATTGACAAGACCAATAACTCGAAAAGTACAAACCTTTGCAATTCGTGGTATTGCAAATTCAGCAGGCAAAAAATCAGCAGCTCAAGTTCAAAGAGCAGAAACTGCTCAAAAACTTGACTGGACTGCTCATACTTTCATTCCTTCACATGATTCAAATGCTACAACTGTTAATATGGGACAAAATATAGATATTTTAACTAATAGTACTCCTGTAGCAGCTGTGCAGCCAGCACAGTCAAAAACATTTGTACCATTAAGAAATTCTAGATTTCGTCAAAATATTAAACCAATACCAGAATCAGATACTTTATCAAAATCAAGTGTTTCAGATCCAGGTATTAAACCAAGAACATTAAGGAAATTCAAACCAAGAAAGGCTGCTCTTACTTTAACTCAAGAAGCTGTACATCGATTAAAGTTATTAATGGAAGGACCACATCCTAAATTTATTAGAGTAGGTGTTAGAAATAGAGGTTGTTCTGGTTTACAGTATACACTTGATTATGTAGATCAACCTGGTAAGTTCGATGAAGAAGTAGCACAAGATGGTGTTAAAGTTCTTATCGATTCTAAAGCATTGTTCTCAATTATAGGGTCAGTAATGGATTTCGAAGATAATCAACTTATGTCAAAATTTACATTTAAGAATCCTAATGTTAAAGGTGAATGTGGATGTGGCGAAAGTTTTATGGTTTGATTTTTATTGATAATGAGTTCATGATATTATATAATTGGAAGGTTGTAGGCAACCTTCATGGGTCGGTTATTTATACACACTCTGTATATGAAGTATACAGAGTACAAGGATACAGTATACACGGATACACAGATACATTATACATATTATTACAAATAAGAAATTCGTAAGCGTAGAACTTGTAGAACTTGTGCAAGCACAAGTAGCACTACCTCAACCATTTCCTAATACAATCAGTATTTGCAAAATCAGGCGTCAACAATACACAATTTAAGAAATACTCTAAACCCTGACGCCTCTTCTCTAAAAAATCAGGCCTGAATTTTGCAAGTACTGTCTTCGGTGGTAGTTTAGGCAATGTTCTTGCCCTTGAATCACCTAATTCTTTTACAAGATCATCCCTAAGTTCATCAAAATCTGAATACCTCTTTCTTATACGTATACTTGCTCCTTGTAATGTTTCTATTAATACATTCCATAATACATAAGCGCTACCTAGCTGTGTCTTTATAATTGTATAATCACCAACCCATACACGCATTGCCCATACACCAGGTATTGATTGATCTTCATTTACATTATTTTCAAGGTATATTTCTGTACTATTTGAAGAAATCGGTTCAGGAGCAACTGGTTGTAGGTCATTTTCACGTAATATTGATGCTGGTAATCCTATTTGTGATACTCTTGAATATGATCTATTTCTCGATTCATTCTTGCTCATTCTTTGCTTATTAACTGATAACTGATTTTTGAGGGTTATTAACTGATTTTAGAGTAATTGTTTATTTATTACCGTATTCGGTTAATTATAAACAAAGAATAATATAATAAGAAATATTAAGATAATGTAAAGATAATGTAAAGAAGTGCCTGTGTGTGTGAGTGTGAATGTTTGTGCGTGAATGGTTAGGTTGGCAATCACATGATTCATGCAAACTTTGAGTTCCTTGACTTGTCATATTTTCACACAAACTATTGTACCTTTTCTCACAAATATTAATAACCTTAAACTGATCCACCTGATCTATTTTGTCCAACAAGACCTGCCATTTCAAGAATTGCACGATCTTCATCTAAATTACCTTTCCTTAACTTAATCTCTCTTCTTCTTTGTGCCTCTCTTTCTTCCCATGCCCATTCCTTTGCTTGTAATTCTAATTCTTTATCTCCTCCAAATCCCCATACTTCAACTTCTCTTATACTAAAAACATCTTCCCATTCCTTTGTTTTACCTTGCTCATTTTCACATCTTGAATATATACCTTCACCATTTACACCAAAACATCTAAATACACCATACTCTAAAGATTCATTAACTGTTAATGAAACTGCTCCAGGTACAATACGTATTTTTGTACCACCTGGTATTTGAGGTACTGTTGTACCAAATCCAAACCCCTTTAACATAGGTGAATAGAAAGCATATCCATCCTTTGATGTTATACGAGCTTTAAAGATTTGTTGAAATGGATGTAATTGTAAAAGACAACCAAGATGATCACCAAACCCCTTTTTTGAACTTGGTGTCCATTTTGTATTAAGCATACAACCATAAACGACTTCTTGAGAATTACAACCTTCAATACTTGTATGTTCAGCTCTACCAGCACTTACCCATTCATAAAGAGAATCAAGATTTCTATCCTTCATTTTAGCATCTAAAACATATCCCGATAATAGAACAATTGAAGGAGCATTCCATTTTAAAACCTTTGATTCAAATGATCTCATACTAAATCCATCTTCACTTCCAACATAAAGTCTTTGTAATCTACCCCAGATTTTATCCTTGCCAAGAAATGATCCCAATTGACTTGCAACTGATAAATTCATAATCTTTGATTCATGTATATAATTATCACATTTATAATAAGGTAAATTTCTTAATTCACCATCACCAGAACTTTGTTTTGGACTGAATAACATATGTTCAAATATATTACTTAATGGTTCAAATATATAAGGACATACAGTCCTTATACCATTATAAAATTCATTATATGTAAAACCAGGATGTAATGGATCAATTGGACTTAAACCATCATTTCTAAATGAACTTAATATTGATTCTGCTGCTTCTCTAAATCTTGGCCATGTTAAATCATTAAAACTATCAATATATGATGCAATACTTTGATCACTATCAATTGCAAATACAGCAAGCATAAATGATATTAAATCATGTAATTCCTTTGAATGTATTTTCAAATTATTATCATTAGGTATATAATTATCATCATCTAAATGACATAATCCATCATAATCTTTAATAAATGAATATAATGACCAATCTTCTTCATGATTATATTCCTTTAAATCATCTATTTCAGTCTCTTTTGCACCTTCAAAATTATCATTAGATTCAGCTAATATTAAAAATATTAATAATAATATATTGTATTGTGGTAAAATAGCTATACGCCTTTCTGTTGATAATAAAGTTATTGATTTGGTAAAAGCTTGCATAGATAATGGTTCAAGATGATTTGATGATAAAAAGGGGAAAGAAGCTAATCTTTCAGCTATTTTGAGTAATAGTCTTTCACAATTTGTTATTTCAGGTATTCCCATAAAATCAATAAACTTATTTGATGTCCAATATCTTTGATTACCTGATCCTTCAGCAAGTGATAAGAATACATCTTTTAATGACCATAATTCAATTGAACTAAATTGTAATAAACATTGTCTTACAAATAATCTATTAATATCTGATTTTGTTAATTGTTTATGATTACTTTGTGATTGCCCCATTATGTCGATGTTTAAGGTTAATTAGATACCTGAAGGTTAAAATGTATGAATGAAAATGACTTATTGAGTAATTATGAGAAAATGTATATAGTGCATGAAAATAAATCAATGTGTATATAATGCGTATGAGTTTTATGACATACACATTCATTAATTTTGTGCGTGCAAGTCATACAACGCGTACACGTTATATGTCAAATACAAGCTGTATTCTTACGAACACAAAAGCGTCTTGTAAACCAAATTATCAGTCTCTTCAACATACCTATAATTCAAATCAACTAAAAATTTATCAAGAGCCCCCTCTTCATCTTCAGGTACTGACCATGCTGCAAGAACTTCTCCAACATCTGCTCCATAATTCCTATAATGAAATAATGATATATTCCATCCTGTCTTAAACGCTTCCAAAAATCTACTTAATGCTCCTGGTCTTTCAGGAAACCCAAATCTAAACACTCTTTCATTCGCTACATTCACTTTCCCTCCAAGAAAATACCTTCCATGCGTCTTAGCTAATTCATCATCACTAATATCTACCCCAGTCATTCCATGCTCTTTAAGTTTAGCTTGAACTTCTTCAATCTCTTCTTGTCTATTCGTAACTGTAAATGACATAAATATATGTGCTACTCCTCCTGCATCTGCTGAATACCTATAAGAAAACTCTGTAACATTCCTAGGAAATATAATCTCTTGAAGCTTAACAAACTCTCCAGGTCTATCAGGTATAGTAACTAACATAAATACTTCCTTTCCTTCTCCAAGTACTGCTCTTTCTGAAACAAACCTTAACCTATCAAAATTCATATTGGCTCCTGATACAATAGGAATATGAAATCCTCCTTCTTCTTTAATCTCAGGATGTTCAGCAAGATACCTTTTCATACCTGCAACTGCAAGTGCTCCACTAGGCTCAACAACTGCTCTAGTATCTTCAAAAATATCTTTAATAGCAGCACATGTTTCATCCGTATTGACAAGAATAGTATCATCAATATTCTCTTCAATCAAACGAAACGTCTCTTCTCCAACAATCTTAACTGCCGTACCATCTGCAAATGTTCCAACACTCTTTAATACAACTCTTGATTTTTGCTTATGTGATTGAGAATATGCATCCGCATCATAAGTCTCAACTCCAACTACTCGTATATGAGGTGCAATACGCTTAATGTATACTGAAATACCTGCAAGAAGTCCTCCTCCACCAATACATGCATAAATAGTATTAATCTCATTAATAGGTACTTGTCGAAGAATTTCCATTGCAATTGTACCTTGTCCAGCTATAACAAATGGATCATCAAATGGTGGAATAATCAAAAGTCCATGCTTATTTGCCATTCTATGACATTCAGCTTTTGCTGCATCAAAATCATCTCCATAAAATACAACTTTAGATCCTAATCTACTAACATTCTGATGCTTAATATCTGGTGTACCCTTTGGCATAACTATAGTAGCTGGCATACCTAAATGTCGTGCTCCATATGCTACTCCTTGTGCATGATTTCCTGCTGAACATGCAATAACTCCTTTCCATCTTTCTTCAGGTGGTACTTGTGCAATCTTATTATACGCACCTCTTAATTTAAAACTAAATACTGGTTGTGTATCTTCTCGCTTTAACATAACGTCTGCTCCAACTTTACTTGTTAAACCTGGTGCACTACAAGTCGCAGTTTCCTTAACAACTTCATAAACTCGTGATGTCAAAATCATACGCAGATAATCGGGTCTTCCATCGGAAAAACGAAGATTCTCAGGTACACATTCCCAAGATTTGCTTTCACATGTAGGTGACACAGATCTTGGCGTAATAGCTTCATACTCATTAAATGATCCACCAGGACCAGATTTCTTAAACGACATCTTTCATCCAAATACAGTAATAAATAAATACTGTGAAGAAGAATTGCATATATGAGTCAAAGAAGAAACTCGAACGATAGTCTTTCTGCTGAAATTAAAAAATTATGCTTGATTAAACCGGGTAAAATACCAAATTCAAAATCTCAAAACCCGAATATAATCAAACATCCTTCATTAAAATAACATCAAAAATGGATGATTTAGAAGATGAGAATCCATTCATTAAAAGAATAAAAGAGAAAACAAGACAAAATCCATTTGTACCAATTGGTATGGTGGTAACCATTGGTGCCATGTGGGGTGCATACAGAGCGATTCGAAAGGGACAATCAAAGAATGCACAAAAGATGTTCAGATATCGTGTACTAAGTCAACTTGTTACTGTTGGTTTTGTAACAGGAGGTGCTTTAATTTATGGGACAGAAAATCCAGGAAGTGCGAAAGTAACACAAGATGATTTAGAGAAACAGAAATCTGAACTCCGAAAACAAATGTGGCTCGATGAATTAGAACGTGAGAATGAAGAAATTCAAAAACGTAGAGCCCGTAAAGCAGAACAGAAATCAAATATAAATGATTAATATTGATTGTTCTTTGTATATAGAATTAAATCGCACCTGCTTCACGTAGGAGATCACGCGATAAGCAATAATCAATATGATCATTAATATCTTTTTCATTATTTGGTAGAGTGTCATTACACATAAAGCAGATGATTTTGTCACTACTGTCATTAGTGATGCAATCACTAATGTTTGAATCGTTTGTGTGGGGTTCAAATGTGTATAATTCATTTGAAGTTGTCTCACTAGTATCTCTTTTGTTTGTTATCTCACTAGTGATTGCATCACTGGTGTCTGCTTTATGTGTGTACGTTTCACTAGTAATTGCATCCCTAGTGTCTGCTTTGTATGTGCTCGCTTCGCTCACAATGCGCTCCCTCCTAAGCCTCTTAATATGACCAACAATCCCCTCAGATTCATCCTTAGTTTGAAGCTTTGTTAACTTCAACCCCATAAGCCTTACACATATAGGTAATTCCTTTTCTAATAATTCTTTACCAAATTTATAAAGATCATCAGATGAATAAATAGGCCTTGGTACTGGCTTTTGTCTTGTTAAAACAGTAAAATCATCACGCTTTAATTTTAAATGTATAACAGTTCCTGCAAGACCTTTAGAATCTAAATCCTTAGCTAATTCATTTGCTGTATCTCTTAACTTTTCATATAGTTTAGTAGGATCACTAAGTTCATGGAATGTTGTCTCATGACCTAAAGACTTCCTTTCTTCATCATTAAGACTCTTAATATCAATTGTTCCCATTCCAAGATAACTTTCTGCAACTAAATCAAAGCTTGGTGTAGAAAGTAATAAATATAATTTACCTTTAAGTTCAGCAAAATCATTCAAAGTATTAAGACCTAATGAATTAAGTTTTCTTTCCATTATTCTTCCAATTCCATTGATTTGTCTTACTTTGATATTATTTGTAAATGTTTGAAGTTCTTCTCTAGTAGAATAAGGTACAATAAATTGACCATTTGGTTTGTCTATATTTGAAGCTATCTTTGCAATACGACAATTAGGACCAATACCAGCAGAAATAGTTAAACTAGAAGCTTCAAACACTTTTTGTCTTAAATCAGCAATAAAAGAGTCAACATTATCAAATTTCTTTTCATCAAATGCTGTCTTATAAGAATCAGTTAAATCAAGAAATGCTTCATCTAAACTTGGACAATAGTAATAAGGATCATATGTACGTAAAACTTCCTGTATTTCTTTACTTTTTTCTTTATATCTGTCATAATGTCCAGGAACAAGTATTAATTCAGGACATAACTTTTTTGCAATAAATACAGCCATAGCAGATCTACAACCAAACTTTCTTGCAATATAATTACATGTAGAAAGTACTCCACCGCCACTTACAGCTATTGGTTTTTCTTTCAAAGAAGGATCATCCAATTCTTCAACAGAAGCAAAAAATGCATCACAATCAATATGAACAATAATCTTATTAAGATCAGCTCTTGGTGATATTAACAATTTATTTAAATATTCTTGTGCTGCGATCTCAGCGCGTTTAAGACCAACAGTGTCTTTTAAAAGAATCTCTGATTTCTTCTTAAACAGTTCAATTTCTTCACTTAACTTTTGATCTCGTTTTTGTTCTGCTTCAAAATATTTTGATCCTTTTGATGCTTCATAGATAATTTCACCAACAGCATTTTGATCAACGCCTTCTTGACCTGGTTTCAAAAGTGATGGTCCTAATAATCTATACTTTAAGCTATCAGCCGTCTGATCTTCTTCATTCATAGACAATAAATGATGACGTATTACCTTTCAATCAAAACTCTTGTCTCAGGCACTTTGACTCATCCACTTCATAATGCTATCGAAAAGAATCTTCGATTCATTGAAATCCAATATTCTTATTCAACATGGATTAGGGTAAACGCTTACATAAGCTACAATAAAGTTCAAAAAGTGGAAAACTATATGACTCATTAACCAAACAAAATAAACAATAAAATACAAATAAAAATAAACAATTTTATTAATTTTATATCGAATTTTAATTTTATAAAATAATATACAAGAAATCTTTAAAATCGAATGAAATAATGACTGACCTAAGTAAAACTTTATTTCAGTTAAACTTTTTTTCAATAAAGCAAAGCGTAACTGAAATTGTACTTATATAAGTGTAACAAAAACCGTTGTTTGTTTAGATAGATCCCTATTTCGGTACTCCAACAAACCATTCTATATTTCGATCAAAAGACGCGCTCTTTCTTTATTCATTTTGTATTATAAAGTAACATATAAATTGTGTTTTTATGTTGCTTTTTATTATACTTGTATTGGATATTTCAAACAGCCGTAATTTTGAGAGACTTTTGTAGGGTAAAAAAGTTGAGAAATATACTGCAAGAAGTTTAAGGGTTCATTTTGCGTGTTTTTTGATTGAAAAGGAGAAATTCGCGGGTTCATAGTTTAGAAAATTTCTCCATTACATTAAATTTGTAAAACGCGGTCAAAAAAAAGCTTTTGGAATTATGGCGGTTTCATCATCTACGCCTTTAAATGGCAGCAGTGACAAATCAAGCCCTTTAAGAATTGCAACAACTAGAAACCTAACAACACCTATAAAAGGATTTAATGCAACGTCAGCGTCGTCTACATTAACATCTGGATCGACAAGTACATCAACAACTAACATTCCTGGAAGACTGAAACCTAAAGCATCAACACAATTCTTATATGCTAATGGTAGAGAACTTGTAATTGATTCAAATCAAAGAGATAAAACATCATCAGAATCGGGAAGAACAAGTCCTACAAATAGTAATAAAATAGGAAGTATAAGGGGTAATACAGAAACATCGGTATTATCTGTTTCACCTCAATCACATTTGAAAAGACCTACTCCTTTAAGTGCCCCTTCAAGCCCTCCATTAAAAATAGCAACTCCTACAACAAGTCCTACAAGAACTATGAATTTGAAGTTACATCCACATCCTTTAATTCCTGAAAGAGAAAGAGCAAAAATTGACGAAACTATTACTCACAATATAAACAAAATCAATCCACATAGGAATGAATTGCATAGTATAAGGACATCATCTAGTAATAGAACAAGATCTCCTGATAGTTCAAGAGCTATGAGTGTTTCAAGTAATAGTACTAATGAAGAAATACAAACAAAGAGTACATTTAGTGATATTACTAACAACTTTTCTGATATTGAGACCAATTTTAATGATCCTATTAAGAAACGAACAGGTGCAATTTCACCAAAGATAGGTACAAATAAATTATTATCTGATAGTTCAGAGAAATCAATAGCGGAAAGGCTTAAAAGGAAGATCTTAGATCTTGAATTATCTAATTCTTCATTAGTTACATTAAACAGATCATTAACTCGTCAAGTTAGATCACAATTCAAAGAAGTTGAATATTTAAAACGTATTATATCTTCTAATGATGCATTACCAAATCTTGAAGACCTTAAATTGGATAATTTTGAAGATGAAGATGATGAATTCATTGCTTATGGTAAATGGACTACTACTTCAACAGGTACAAGTAGTAGCAATGAAATAGAAAGAGATATAATGAATGATGCTAAACAATTTGAAGATCAATTAACTCAATGTATACAATTGAGTCAGTATATGTTAAGATTTGGGAATGAAGCATTGAATTCTAATGATGACAGTGATTATTCAGGTGGAAGAGTTTTGGATGAGAAGTAGATGTTGGGTGTTTAATTTTGGAGGTTAATAAGATTGGTGGTAAATAGGTTTATAAGAATAACAATATATAGCACATAAAAAACAATAAAAGACTTGAAATATTAAGTTGATTCATGATAATATTTTGATTTAACAAATTCATCTAAACTTGGTCGTTTTTCAAGATCTTTTTCAAGAGAATCTCTTCTCATATTTTTCTCTAAATGAGCAGCTTTTTCTTGTAAAGCAGGTGATACATTAATATCATGTAGAATATTCCTTTCACATAATTCATCAATATCTGGTCTCATTTGTAATTTATGCTCTAAAGTATGTTCTTTATGAGCTTCAGATGGTAAAATAGATGATTCATCTATAACAGGTGTATTTCTTGATTCTTCAGACATGTTTAATAAAATAATGAAAAAGGTAAAGATTATATACGCCCCTAAATATACTTATATAAGTGAACCAATTATGATCATTTGAGCTAATAGGCTAAGATTGTTACTAGAACCTATGACGTAATATCAAAACAAGGCGTGTATTGTTAACAAAAGTCAACAAAAAGATAGCAGTAAGTTAGCAATAAAAATACGACTGTAATGAATAAGCTAAAATAAACAAAATATGGTATATTTCAAAAGCATTTATTGATATGGCAACTCTTTAAGAAGAATGAGTGTATATTTATGATTATTGTGCAATTCCTTCTAGTTGCATTGTTACAAACAAAATCAGCATAAAATAAACTACAAAATACTTCAAATTTTAAAGAATAAAAGTAACAAATATTCTAAATATTAAAGAGAATAGTATACAATGATTCTTCTTGAGAATTACAGAAATTGAAAAATGTGGGGTAAAATAAGGAATTAAGTTTAATTAACAACAGTGCCTTAAACGGTCATAATCTAAAACACATCAAATAAATGGTACCTTAAACGGTGTACTTTGACAGATATACCAAAACAAACTGGTTCAAAGTATAAAATTACAAATATTATATAGATATAGTAATGTATTATTAAAGGAGTGAAGTGTTTACCCATTGGAGGGCATGGAGCTAGTTTTGAGAATTTTTCGTTATATAATAAGTAAAGGAAGAAAATAAGTAAATTAGTAGTTCTTAGATGTGCCATTCCAAAGAAAATAATAATGGGTATTAAAATTTAACAGTATAATTAGATCAAAATTGCTTTTTATCTTAGAACAGTAAGGTGTTCACACTTATCTTAACCTTAGAGGTAATGTATTGGCTATAATAAAAAGTAAAACTTATTTTATGTCAAGTACCACTATAAACTACATAAATACAAATTATGAAGTAAAAAAAGGTATGATGAAGACAAGTACAATGGAAATAATTGACAGTAAAAGTTATATGCATGTAAGGCTTATTAGAAAAGTAAGGAAAAAGATTCTTTTGTGGATAAAAGTTATGTCAAAATATATAAAGAACAATTTTAAATTAGGGCGCAAACAGTATATAAAAATTAAGACACTAACAAGTAAGTTTGGGCAGTTTCTGTACTTTTAAAGATGAAAGGTGTTAGTATATCCCAAATAGGAAAGTGATGGTGATGAAAACTAGCTAGTGTGAATTAACAAGGAATTAACTTGTAATTGATCTTTACGGCCTAATTATGAGAGTGTATATACTAAGTTAGATATTTCTGTAGTTTTTGTATTATTTTAGTTAGATATGGTATAAATTTAGGTCAAATTATGATACTGTGGGATATTTTGGAGAAGTCAATAGATGTAACGGTTAGAATATTCGTTGAGAATGTACTAAGAGGATGACTATATGGCATTTGGATTAATTGCTAGCATTTTTATATAAACTTTAGCAAAATATTAGTTAATAATAAATACGTATGACTTGTTTACATTACGCGAAGTTATTATGAAGGAAACTAATCATCTAAGAAGGAGTTTAATAGCACATCTATTAGAACTGTGTAAATTAAAGAATGTAACTGTGTTCAATAAGATTTCCTATTTAAAGTTGTCATTTGTAGAACAGTATAAATCAAGTTAGAAGAATGTAGCCAATGTCAGTGATAAGGCAGACCAACCGACGCTTCTAGCAAAGATACTTCTAAAGTGGGAAATATAAAGCAAAAAAAAAGCTATATAAGAGCGTAGAAAAGAACAGAACCTAATATACAAAGATCATATAAAAGTAAATAGCATAACTACACAGCTTACTTTGATCTCAAATTTTGTAGTTCAAGAATATCTAAACAAAAAATTAATTTATTCATTTAAAATGTAAACAAACTTTAATATTTTATTAAGAAAATAAATATATATAAACTGCAAGTAATTGTATGCGAGATATTATCATGTTGTTAGCTAATTAATAACTCGGTTATATGAGTGATAATAAACATCCGATCGGAATAATCATAGGATAAATTATTATCCATATACCGTGTCATCAAAAAAAAGTCATATAAAAAGTCATTAATTGCTCGATTTCTTCTTTCTTCTTGTTATATCAAAAAAAATCAACATTTTACTTGCTTTTAACTTGTGATCGACATTTCAGCGTGATCGACACCCCTTTTTGACTTTTTTGCCTTATCTTGATCTTGTCCATTTCACCAAACTAAAGGGCTTTTAGAGATCTTTAAAGTGGACATTTATTTTTGCAATAATAAGGGGTCTATTTTTATTTGTTGTTTACTTATTTTTCACTTGTCCTCGTTTTACAAACCAATTATGGGGATCTTACCGAAATTACCAAAATTTGATGAATATCCTGGCCCTTATCAAGTCGGATATACAGATATTCATTTTGAAGTACCTGAAACAAAATTTGAATTAAGTGATACTACATCTGTTTCTGTTGAAGCAAGAATCTTATATCCTTGTTCAACAGATTCGCCACTTGGACCAAAAGCAAGTTGGGTGCCTGATCCACAAATTGGTTATTTTAAGAATACTATCGATTCTATTAATACAAGTAGATTTATAAAGGGTGCATTAACAAGTTTTATATCTCCTTTATTTCCTATTGCAAAACGTATTAAAATACCTGCTTATCATGATATTCCTGCAATGAAGCCAGTTAATGAGAAATGGCCTGTAGTTGTATTTTCTCATGGTTTATGTGGGAATAGATCAGTTTATTCTTATCTTGCTGCAAGTATTGCTTCTCATGGTTATATGGTGATTTATCCTGAACATAAAGATGGAAGTTCTGGTGCAACTCGTTATGATCTTCAAGGTAATGATTGGGTACCTTTTGTATCAGTTAGAACTGTCGATGATGCAACAAGAAGGTTTAGAGTAGGTCAACTCGAACATAGAGTATTCGAAATTATACAAATTATACATTATATAAAGAACAATACTTTTAAATCTATTCCTATTGAATGGTTTAACTTCAAAAGTGATGACATCATCTATACTGGACATTCATTTGGTGCTGCAACTGTTATTTCAATGAGAAAAGGTATTGGAAATATAATAGCTATTGAAAATGAAATAATGAGATTAAATAATGATGAAGAAAAGACTATTGATACTGATTCAGCAACACTTTATTCACGTCCTGCACCTCCTTCACGTTCAGGAAGTCATATAGTTGCTCCAATGCAACCTTTATCACCTGAAGTACGTCCTTCACATCTTTCACCTTCATTAAAACCAAGTGAATTACCACCACTTACTCCTTTAATGCCTTCGACTATAACAATCAATGAAGAATTTGATGAAGATTTCAATTTAGATGATGATCTTTCTTTACCTTCTCCTTTAACTGGTCCTGCTATTCCATCTTCAACTAAAAAATGGGTTAATAAAAATTGGAAAGATCCTGTTAGAATGAAAGCAATCGTATCTATTGATCCATGGATGTTCGCAATTACTAATAGTCTTGATCTACCTTTACAATTACCTCTATTCACCGTGATTTCCGATCAATTCTTTGATTGGGAAGATAACTATACAGATGTTCAAAAACTGACAAGAATTCATCAATCTGAACAACCCTCAAATGAATTCAATGGTTCAAATCTTTATAAGATCAATGGATCAGCTCATCATTCTTGTTCTGATTTCTCTCAATTGTTTCCTCGTTTAGTCAAAATTCTATTCGGTGTCGGTTCTTCAAGAGAAGAACAAACAAGGTACCTTAATTTAAATATTGAAAGTTCAATACATTTCATTGAATCTGTTTTACAAAATGATACTGTGAATTTCGATACTTTAAATGCTCCTGAATTAGTTAAATTATCGCATGATTGACTCCGAAATCGGGCTTTTCCAAAAAGGGAAATTCAAAACAACGAAACAACACAAACAAGCTAACAAAAAGTAACTTAAACAAGCAAACAAAGTAAACACAAATAAAGTAAAAACAAATATTAACTCTTCTATTACTTCTTTTATCACTCCATTATCGATTACGTAGTTACGTAATCCACGCCACATTTATTTACCCGGTTATCACAAATACAAAGTATGAAAAAACAATACTGCCTCCACCTACAATTTGTTTCTCCTTCATCTTACATCTATCGCGTTCTTCCTCTTTTCTTCTTATACATTTACATCTTTTGTAGATCTTTACCCGGAATTGAATTTTGCAAGCAAAATTTATCTTCCTTTTACTTCTTTTCCATCAATAACGCAGAATGACGGAGCTTGATTCATATAATGATCATTCTAACTTTGTAGAGGCGTCAATGAATGATTCTGCAAGATCTCAGACTCCTTCAAGTGGTTCAGGTACTGCAAGTGCTGATACAACCCAAATTGATGCAAGTAATTTCTCTGCTATGTCTGATCAGGTGCTTCATCATTTAAATGAAGATCTTGTAGAAGAGGCAAACAATTGGTATACTTGGGAAATCCCAAACTGGACTGAACTTGATGATCGCGTTTTTAGCGCTCCTTATTCTTTAGGTGGGTTCAATTGGAGAATTCTACTTTTTCCACGTGGAAATCAAGCTGGTTCCGACTCTTGTTCTATCTTCTTAGAAGCTTCTGTTCCTCCCGAATCTCGCATAGACCAACCTATCACATCTGATGATTCTCTTATAACTTCTGACGATCAAAATTCTGATTCTAATACTAAAACACTAATTCCTTTTCATGTTTGTGCTCAATTCGCTATAGTAATATGGAATCCTGATCACCCTGAATCTCATTTCGTTCATACTGCTTATCATAGATTTAATGAAACTGATACGGATTGGGGGTTTTCGCGTTATTTTAATATTCGCTCTTTATTCTCAAATACTGCTACTCAATCTGGATTTCCTTTAGTACAAAATGATAAAGTAAATTTAACTGCATACATCAAAGTCTTTAAAGACGAAACTGGCGTACTTTGGCATAATTTCCTTAACTATGATTCTAGAAAGGAAACTGGGTATACAGGTATAAACAATCAAGGTGCTACTTGTTATCTTAATTCTTTGGTTCAATCTTTATATTTCACAAACGCCTTTCGTAAGGCTACTTATGAAATACCAACTCAGAATGATGACCCTAATAACAGCGTTCCTCTTGCAATACAGCGTTTATTTTACTTATTGCAATCTTCGCCCTATCCTGTTAGTACTACTGAACTAACTAGATCTTTTGGCTGGGATACTGCTGATGCATTTACTCAACATGATGTACAAGAGCTTAACCGTGTACTTATGGATAACCTTGAAGGGAAAATGAAAGGCACACCTGCAGAAAAGGCATTGGCTGGTCTTTTCTCAGGTAAAATGAAAAGTTATATACGTTGTATTAACGTTGACTTTGAATCTTCAAGAACTGAAGAGTTCTGGGATATTCAACTTAATGTAAAGGGCATGAAAAACCTTCATGATTCCTTTACTGCTTACACTGAAGTAGAAACTCTTGATGGTGAAAATCAGTATCAAGCATCTGGTTATGGATTACAAGATGCTCATAAGGGTGTAGTTTTTCAATCATTTCCTCCTGTACTTCATTTACAACTTAAAAGGTTTGAGTATGATTTCATGAGAGATACAATGGTTAAGATTAATGATTGTCATGAATTCCCTCTTGAAATTGATCTACAAGAGTTTCTTGCTGATGATGCAGATCGTTCTGAACCTTGGGTTTACTCCTTGCATGGTGTACTTGTTCATTCTGGTGATTTGAATGTTGGCCATTATTATACTCTTCTTAAACCTACAAAGGATGGACATTGGTATAAATTTGATGATGATCGTGTTACTAGAGCTACACTTAAAGAAGTTCAGAATGACAATTTCGGAGGTGATATAAATGAGAATAATTATATTTCAATGTCTGGACAAAGACTTACTAATATTTCTAAATATATCAAACGTCATTCTAATGCTTATATGTTGGTTTATTTTAGAAAATCTAGATTGGATACTATATTGAGTCCTATAACCACTGCTGATGTTCCTGCTTATATTCCAGAAGGGATTGAAAGACAAAGGCTTCAAGAGGAAGCTAGAATTAGAGAACGCGAAGAGCAAAGGTTTTACATGACTTTAAAGATTACTGACAAGGAAACATTTTCTGATTATACTGGATTTGATATTACTACATATGTTGACAATAATACGTCAGCATCGAAACTTATCAGTACAACTGGGTTGCCTAAATTGCTTAAAGTTTTAAAGAATTCAACTGTTAAAGATCTTAAGGCGTTGCTTGCCAAGAGTTATGGATTAGCAAGTGATGAAGATGTCATGATTTGGATTTTTGCAGGAAGAGTCAACAAGACTACAAGACCTGATAATGAACTTACAAGTGATATTGAAATGACATTGGAAGAATATCTTGAAAAGAAATCTTCTAAATTGCATGAATTACGTATGTGGATAGAGACTAATCCAAAAGTTATAAATGAGTTTAAAGCTAAGAATAAGTCAAATGAGGATGTTACAATGGAGGATGTTTCTACAGTTGCTAGTCGTGGAAATCTTATACTACTTTTTGTGAAGTACTTTGATATTGCCAGTCAAACATTGAAAGGTATTTCATCAGTTGCAGTTTATGAGAATGATACAATGTCAACATTGCCTGAAAAGTTGAAAGGTCTTATACCAGAAGGAGAATTAGTATATTATGAAGAAGTTAAGCCAGTTATGGTTGACAAATTAGAACCTGAATGTACGTTTAAGACAGCACAACTTGGACCAGGAGATATTATAATTCTTGCACCAAAAGATACAACAAAATTTGCAGGGAATAGTTGGTATGTTGATGTGCCTAGTTTCTGTGATTTTCTTGTGAACAGGGTGAAGGTTAAATTTGCGCCTCTTGATGAGGATGGTGAATATAAGGAGTTTTATTTGATCTTAAATAGAAGAGAGTTTTATCCTCAGATGGCTAGTGAAGTTGGAAAGCAATTAGAAGTTGCACCTGAGTATATAAGGTTTTCATTTGCTCATATATCATCAGGATCACCTAAGGCACATGTTAGTTACTCTAAAGATGCATCTATTAGTGGTATTTTGAATAATACACATTATGGAAGTAGTCATTTACTTTATTATGAAGTACTTCCATTACCTATTGTTGAGATGGAACGTATGAGATATGTTACAGTTACATATTTTGCAGAAGATTTATCATGTGAAGAGACATTTGATGTTCTTACAAAGAAAATAGGAACATTTGAGACATTAGTAGAAGATCTTTGTGAGATGAAGAATGTTGAAATGAAAGAGAATGATACTTTTAGAGTTTATTCTGTTTACAACAATTTTATTCATAGGGTTTATGATTTGAGTTCACCATTATCAGGGTTTAATGATATTGGAATGTTATGTTTTGAAAAGACGACAATTGAAGATGTTAGTCATAATAAAGAGAGTGTTTTTATACAAGTTGTTCATTTTCAAAAGGATATTAATCATTTACATGGAATACCATTTGTTTTCAGGATTAAATCAGGAGAAACGTTTGGATCTATGAAACAAAGGATTAGAGAGAGATTAGGAATTAAAGAGGAGTCTACATTTCAGAAGTTGAAGATTGCTTTAATTCGTAAAGGAGATAATCCTGTTGAATATTTAGAGGATGAAGATGTTGTATTGTATGATGTTGTTTCACCTGATGATTATATTGGAATTGATCATATTGATAAGAGTCGTGGACGTTTACATGGTGAAAGAGCTATTACTATTAGAAATTGAGGTTGTTAAAACAGTATGATAATGAATACATTTTAGAGTGTTACTCGATGATAGTTGTCACCGTTAATTTGTTGAGTAAGTGACATAGTAAATCGCCAATGTTGAGTAAGTGATATGGTAAATCGCCACCGTTCAGTTGTTGAATATGTCACCGTCTTCGACGTTGACTAATCAACTACTCAACATCATCTGAAGCTACCTCTATACCATCTACACCAACAATAGACTCAGAAACCTTCCAAATTTGTACTAAATTATCTTCTGCAACAGAAGCAATTGTCCATGGTATAAAAGGATTCCAAGCAAAATCAGCTATTTGATTTGTATGACCACCATGCATAAATAAAAGCTCAGGAGGTCCATCTTCTGCATCTTCAGGTGTTTGTTCTTCTCCAAGTCTAGAAATATCCCATATAATTATTCTTCTATCACTTGAACCTGATGCTAATACACTTTCATAATGTGGTGACCATTGAAGAGATGTAATATCACCAGAATGTCCTTGAAGTACATGTAATGGACTTGATAAATTACGTAAATCCCATAAAGCAATCGAATTATCAGCAGAACCAGTTGCAAATATCCTCTCATGTTTAGGATTAAATGCAATTGAATTAACAGCTTGGTTATGAGCTTTAATGTTAAATACAGGTTTATAAGAAGTTTGTGAAGATCTAAGATCATGAATTTGAAAATGAAGATCATCAGAAACAGAACCAAATACTGATTCATGGAATGGATGCCATTGAACATCATTAACAATTGCTGTATGAGAATCAAAAACACGTGCAGGTGATAATTCAGTTGCATCTTTTGCAAATGTTGTTATATCCCAATAAGCAACTGTACCATCATTTGAACCAGTAAGTAATTTACCTTCAACTAAAGGTGACCAATTAAGTCCAAATCCTTCAGATTTATGATGTTTAAGTCTAATCTCAGGTGTACATTTACCTTGTGGATTAAGTGAATGTTTCCTTCGATCATAAACAAGTACATCACCAGTAGTAGAAAGAGCTGCAATTATTTCAGGATTTTGAGGCATATACCTTGCCTTATTTGCTTCAGTTTCATGATCAATTCTTTGAGTAATCTTAAGTTTAACATCCTCTTTAACATAATCACCATATTCACCTTTATTTTCATTATAGCTAGCCAATTGTGCTGCTTTATCTAAATCTGGTAATTGTACTGTACCAATATTTATATATTCAGAACTACCTCCCGAAGTATATGTACCAAGTAATAATCTTTGTAGTGATAATCCAGAATCAGGGATTACTTCACGATCAGGAAACCATTGTACAGTTAAAGTTGGCCATTTTAAAGCTGATGAAATGACAATATCGTACATAAAAGGAGAGTTTTTCTTCCAAATTTTGTATTCTTCATTGATTGCTTTTTCATGTTCTTGAGCATCGACTTGTTCATTCACGGGGCCAGACCCAGTTTCTAGATGTTGTTAGTATTTATGTAATTAAAGTACGCGTCTCTACGCGACGCGTATTAAACAAACAAATTGACATACCTTTTATTTCTGTTTCAGCCATATTGAGACTCTATATAATAAGTAATAACAAGAATGTGAAGGTGATTATAGAAGTACGCGACTTACAAATTTATTAGACCTATATTGATTATTGGTATATTTCTTAAATTAGTATGTAAAAAATATGTAGGGTTATTTGAAGAAAAATTTATTATCCAACTTTTAACAACTTCTCCTTTTAGGAAAGTAGACGTGCAAATAATGGCATTCCTTGAATACTCAAAGATCGCAAATGAAGGAGATTTGGTTATGATACGTTTAGGTAGAACAAACCTTAAACCATTGAACTTAAAATCAGGTGAAACCTTACATACAAGATATGGATCATATCCTCATGATAATATTATAGGTAAAGAATATGGATCACAAATTGCAGCAATGGGCAAAAAAGGATTCATACATGTTCTTATACCTACACCTGAATTATGGACATTATCACTTCCACATAGAACACAAATTGTATATACACCAGATGCAAGTTATATAATTCAAAGGTTAGAAATAAGACCAGGATCTAAAGTAATAGAAGCAGGTACAGGATCAGCATCATTTACACATGCATTAGCAAGAGCAGTAGATAAAAAAGGAGATGTATGGACATTTGAATTTCATGAACCAAGATGGATAGCAGCTAAATCAGAATTAGAAGATCATGGACTTGGAAATATTGTTCATTCATATTTAAGAGATGTTTGTAAAGATGGATTTTCACCTGCAAATTTAGCAAGAGCAATTTTCTTAGATCTTCCAAGTCCATGGACAGCTATACCATTATTAAATGAATATATTGATCGTCAAAGAGTTGTTAGAATATGTTGTTTTTCACCATGTACTGAACAAGTTATAGAGACAATTAAAGCATTGAAAGCATGTAAATGGTCACAAATTGAAACAGTTGAAGTTAGTTGTCGTAAATGGATACCAAAGAAAGAAATGGTTAGAACATTAGATGATGTATTAAAACGACAAATTTCATTAAAGGATCGAAAGGATTCACTTGTTGCAAGAAAAAGGAAGTTTGATGAATTAGAAACTGATGCAGATGATACACCAATAGAGCGTACATCAGAAACGCCTATAGCCATAGGAGTTGAAGATAATGTTGAAGATCAACCTTTAGAAAGATTATATAACCCTTGGGGTAAGGGAGAAAGAGTAATTGAAGGAGATAATAGATTTACATGGTCACTTGCAAGTTTTGGTGAAAGAGAGATAAAGTCACATACATCATTTCTTACATTTGCAGTATTAGCTCCGCAACATCATTAGCGATTAGAGCTTATAAATGATAAAAGTTAGAGCTAATCAATGATCATTTACTCTTTGCTTACACTCTCATATAATCTAACACTTGTATCTAAATAACCAGGAGCTACTTGCCTCTTTCTTTTTAATTCCTTTTCTGCAACATCTTCTTTCCAGATTTTATACGTTCCAATATATGATTTCTTAATTCTATCTATTTCCTTTAATTGTGCTTCAGCTGATACTATTGCTTCAGATGATTGATCTCCTAATGAATCAGGTACAGGAGGTAATTGTGTATAATTAAAAGGTAAAGTAGCAGCAGTTGGACCAATTGCAGTTGAAGTAAGAACTAATGGTATCTGTTGAAGTGATATTTGTGATAATTGAGGCATTTGTGAATCAAATGGGTAGTGTTGGTGAGTATATGTGACGTTGATGGAGATTGTTGGTAATGAAGTTACTATTTACCCTACTTTATATATAGTTTTTCCGAACGACACCACTGACTCATCGGTGATGCATCAGAAGATACTTTGTATAAGATATCACATATAAGTATATGACAATTGATTAATAAGTGGAAAAAAAATGAATTACCCCTTTTTAAGGAAGAAACCTTATTCTATTGTTAAATATACTAAAAGATTTGTATCTAATGATGTAGTATTGGATCTTGGTACATGGACAAAAGCAGAACGTATTATGGAAAGTTCAACAAATACACCAATAACAAGAAATCCTTCAAGTTTTATTACATCAAGACATTTTTATCAAAATACAGTTGTTACGAAATATGCAGATAATTTACAACATCCAGTATCATTAAGACAACTTTCATTCTTTGGTCGTCGTTTAACTGAAGAAAGACTTATTGCTTCTGCTAATTTTGTACAATCAGAATTACCTACAAGATTAGCTCATAGGATAAGAAATATGCAAGAATTACCTTTTTATATAATGTCAAATCCTAGGTTATCATTTGTATATGAATTATACTATAAAGCATTTGATAAATTTCGAAGAGTTCCAAAGATAAAGACAATTGAAGATAATAATAGATTTTGTGATACAGTATCTGGATTATTAGATGATCATTTAAGAATTATACCAAACCTTATTATTGGATCAATTGAAGCATGTAATGAGAATTCTGCTGCTGATCCATCAAAGATTGATGAATTCTTAAATACTATGCTTAGAAGTCGTATTTCAAGAAGAGTTATTGCTGAACAACATTTAACTCTTTCTTCAAGTTATAATTCTTTATCATCATTTCCTATAAATTCTTCTGATACTTCTGGAGATTATGTACGTCAAGTTATTGGTGATATAGAAGCAGGTCCTGTAATTCATAGATGTGCTGATTTAGCAAAGGAAATATTACTTCCTATTTATGAAGATAAAGAAATGCCTGAAATTATTGTTGAAGGTCATGTAGATGCTGTATTTCCATATACTCTTTCACATTTTCAGTATATAATGTGTGAATTATTAAGGAATTCTATACAAGCAACTATGTCACAACCAATAATTGAACCAATTATTGTATCTATTCATAATACATCAGAAAATGTTATTATTCGTGTTAGTGATCAAGGTGGTGGTATTCCTGCTGATTCATTACCATCAATTTGGTCATTTATTAAAGATGAATCAAGGAATGATGCAACAAGAAGGAATTTAAGACTTCAAAGTTTAAAAAAGATACCTAAACTTGCTGGAAAAGCAGAAGAAGTTAGTAGTATAGTTTCACCTGAATGGTCATCACTTGATTCAACATCTCCTTTATCATTTGATGATATGGCTGCATTTACACGTAAAAGTCATTCAAGTTTATCACAATTTACAACAAGAAGTCCTGATATAAGATTAGGTATTGGTTTACCTATGTCAAGAGTTTATGCTGAATATTGGGCTGGTTCACTTGATCTTACATCTCTTGAAGGGTATGGTACTGATGTTGTATTACAGATATCTAATTTAGGTAATAAGAGTGAAAGATTACAATTGGATGGTGTATAAGAGACGAGAGAATGAAATGAGAGAATGAGAGAAATGAAAGAAATGAAAAAGAAATTAAATAAAACATAAATGAGAGAAAGACTTACTGCGTGCATGAAGTGCACGTATTGAAGTATTGTAAAGAAAGGATTTATCGTACTTAGTACGAAATGTAAATGATTGATGCCTTAAACATACAAGGCATATGCAAAGGTCTTGCACAAGTACAAGTACAAGTACAAGACATGAAAGTTTGTTAAAAGAGGCTTATGCAAGGTGAATATGAAGAGAATGCTTTGCACTTTGTGCAAAGCACGTATGAATTAAGTAGACTTCGTGCATGTATGAGTTAAGTAGAATTACACTTCGTGTAATTCTTGGTAATTCTTTAAACCTTGGTAGTCTCTGGACTAAATAAACTTGATGTACTTCTAGTACGTAACCATTCTTTAACATTAGCATCAGCAATTGTCTGTAATTTAGCACGCTGTTTCTTCTCTTCAATAATACCATTAGCATGCTCTAAAGCTATGTCCTTTAAATAATGATCATTATCTTGAGCAATTAAGAACATTCTCATACAAGAATTATTATCATCATCAAAACTACCATTTGGATCACAAGAACAAATACCTTCTTCATGTAAAACAACATTTAAAGGACAATGAAAGATTGTACTATGTTGATAACCAATATTTTCAAACCAATGAAATTCATTACGATTTAAAAATAATGATGCTCCAATTGATCTTACAGGAGCATCCCCCCATCTTTCATAAAAAAATCCACCAGAATGATCTAAATAATTGAAATAATTCATATATTGTTCAGATCTAAAGAAATCAAGATCAACTATTTCAAAATTTGTCCAAAAATGACATGTATTATAATCATGTTTTGTTATATTTGTACCTTCAATAAAACCAACACGTGGATCAATTTGTAAAAAGTTTGAAAGACTTTCTTTATTAATATAATCCCAATTCTTTTTTAAGAATGATAATGTTGTATTCCATAAAGTAGGTATAGTCTTTTCATCTTCACGCATAGTTATAGCAAATCCATATTTCTTCTTATTTTTATGCATATAAGCAAAAGGATCTTGTGTAATATCACAAAAATATTTAACAGCAGGTTCAACACGCCAATAATATTTATACCTATTAAGTAAAGGATTATTAAATATTGGTCCTGAATTGAATCTGCACATATGTCTATATGATAATGAATCACCATATAAGATATCAGCTTCTTTTGATTTTTTTAAATTTTCCTTTACTTTTGTATGATTTATCCATTCAGGTATACACCAATCTTCAGGTGGAATCATAGCATAAGCAACAGAACCAGATACAAGTTTTTTTGTATATTTAATAAAATCATCAGTAAATGGTTTATCATTCAAAAATACCCATGGATAACCAAAATATCTATTAAATCTATCTTCTACTTCTCTTATACTTAAACGAGCATCTGCTAATTCTTCATTACGTACAAGCATAAAAAGTGTAGCATTTTCCTTTGGAACATTCCTTAAATTTGATGATCTATAACCATTTTCTGATACTTTCCATTCACCTTTAATATTTGATGTTTTTTTAAAAAATGGATTATAATATGTGAAATATAAAATAGTAAAAAAGAGACCTGTAAGAATGTATAATTGTCTATTTTTTCTTGATAAAAGATTTGGTCCAGAATATGGTATATTTTTGATCCACATTTTGTCCAATTTATCTTGACTTATATACTTCAATTTATATACACTTCTTCAACTTATGGTCAACTTATATACACTTCTTCAACTTATGGTAAACTTATACACACTTCAACGTATGTTATAACAATACTCACCTCTTACAAGTATCTCTTGTTATTATTATTTTCAGTCTGACGCCCCCTTTATATACCTTTTGACAACAAGATGGTGAAAAAAAAAATCTATCCTATTAGAGCTCTTAATTTATTTCTATTCTTTCTTTTAAGTAAACAGTTCAAGTTAAAAAATAATAAACCAATAGATTAGTAATCTTATATACTATAAGCAAGATTTCTTTTAATTAATCTACATTTAGTATCCCGATAGAACCAAATCGATCGACTTTAACAATAGAAAGGCGCTTCTATTTCATTTTTATAAATAATTTATACTTTAAATATTGTCTATATTTCTTGGCTAATTTATCTTATCAATGGGTTATTTAATTATTTTATTTAAATGTATGAGTAATTATTGGATTAATCCTATGGTTTTCTAAAACAAGATTGAACTGTCAAGTTAAATATAGATCATTTACTATTTGACGTTTCTTAACTTGAACACAATATATTTCAATGAAAACTATATTACAGATTTAGCATTTTGTATGCTTATACTTCACAATATGTATCGTAAGAAGTATATGTACTTAGACTGAATTAGTGATTAGATGTATCTATATATCAATGCCTTAACATACATCACTGTTGAAGTATACAAGAGCCAGTACAAGTTTCTACCACAATACCAAGTAGTGTATTCTGCTTTACTCTAAATGTCTAGACAACTATATGTCATAATACACTACTTAGCTTACTGAATGGCGTTTGTAGCATCTCTTGTAACACCTAGTCAGTTTATTATTACACCATCTCTGTAGAGTATTCCTTTATTACATATTAAATATACCAAATACTAAGCACTATACACAGTATACATAGTCTACACATTATATGCATTGTATACACAGTATATAACATATATACTCACATATTGTATTAATTACATTCTAACTCTATGAATAATCCATTTTAGGAAATAAATTTCTGCACCAGATTAGTGTGCCCTACACACTAATTACATGATATACCCTAAAGTTTTATATAAATTAAAACTAGGGTTAATTAATAAAACCTTCACATTTACCTGCTTTCAAACACAATTTCAACATCAACTCTTTCTCCTTATAAAATGTCGTCTATTTCATCATTTTTACCTGAACCAAAGCATAAATCAAAAGGTTCATCCGTTGACTCCGTTTCTATGTTGAACCAATCAATGGTTTTATTGAGATCAAGTGATCTAGTCAAACAAGGCAAACAAACTGAGATTGATTATTCTCAAATTGCTAGACAAGGTGCAAGTACAATAGCTAGTGCTACTAGACGTATTCAAAGTACTGTTAATGATATGATACCATTAAGACAAAGAACTGATTTGGATAAGATATCATTTGATAAACCAAGCGATGAAGTATTAGAAGAAACTAAACGTAAAACAGAGAATGCTATTAATAAGATTGTAGCATCAAAATCAGAAGCTTTAAAAGCTACTGGAACATTTATGAAACCTTCAGATCCTGTTTATATAAGGTATACACCTGTTACTAAGTTTAATGGTAAACCTGCTATGGAAAGACTTATACAGATTATTGAGAAACCTATTGATCCTATGGAACCATCTCGATTAAAGCATGCGAAAGTACCACGCAGACCTCCTTCACCTCCTGCACCAATTCTTCGAGCACCACCAAAACCTGTTACTTCTGAAGATCATAAGGCATGGTATGTTCCACCAAGTATATCTAACTGGAAGAATCCTAAAGGGTATACTATTGCATTAGACAAGAGAGTTGCAAGTCAACAGAATGGTTCAGAAGTGCCTGAAATTAATGAAAATTTTGGAGGATTAGCAGAAGCTTTAAAGGGAGCAGATAGTAAATTACGTAATGAAATAGAGGAGAGGAATAAGGAACAACAAAGGATTAAAGATCATGAAAAGGCAGAAAAGGATAATAGGTTAAGAGAGCTTGCTAAACAAGCTAGGGATAGACAAAAGAGGATATATAATCAACAAAATAGGAAACGAAATCATGAACAAAGTGATGCAGAACATGCAGCAGAACTTAGAAGACGTGAACGTGAACATATATTAGCTATGTCTGATAAAAGACAAAGATTATCTAAAGGTACAGAAGTTAATGATGAAGATAGAGATATTTCCGAAAAAGTTGCACTTGGTATTCAACAACAACAAAAGCTTAAAGGAGATAGTATATTTGATTCTAGGTTATTTAATAAAGAGGAGCATTCTAGAAGGATTAATCCAGATCAACCATATGATGAACCATTATTTGCACGTCAACAAGCTTTAAGAGATTTATATAAGGCACCTGTTATAAATAAAGAGGGATCATCAAAGGTTGTTAATGAGATACAAGAAGAGCAAAGGTTTGCTGAGTTATCAAGTACGAAATCATTTACAGGAGGTGAATCACATTCAGGACCAGTTGAGTTTGAGAAGGAGTAGTACATTTGAGAGTACATGTGTACGCACGTACACATGTGCGTATACAAATACGCAAACACGCAAACATATGCACACTTCAACGTAAACATATACGCACACGCACACACCACTTATCCATAATATTTCTCTCGAGATTCTTTAGCTTCTTGTAATCGTAACTGATCTATCTCTTCACGTATACCCTGTGCAGGATCATTCTCAAATGGTACATTTAATGGAACTGTTCGAGCCTTCCAAACATCTTCACTTGATCCATTTGATATCTTCTTTGCTGTATCTTCCATATACCATTGTTGTATTTTGAGTTTCTTCTCTTCAGCAGCATACCATCTTGTACCTAGACAAAATTGAAACTTTTTTAACTTTGGTAAACAATCTGCCATATCACCATATCTATACATATTTCTTGCTAAGTAACCCGGACTATAACAAGAGAATAGTTGATTAAATGCTTCAGTACAGCTCATTTCTGAAGGGTATGAAGAATGTTCAATAAGTTGTTTTCTACGATCTCTTTGAGTTTGAGTGTCTACGTCATCTTTTAATAATTCTTCTAATTGTGATAGCCAATCATCTGATTGTGTACCTTCATGTAATTCTTTAGGTTTACCCATTGTGGTGGGGGTGTGATGTGGTGATGTGGTGATGCGTGAATGGTGATGGTGCAAATTATTACCCAAAATAAGGTTCACCATTTACACCGAAGTCTACCATTCACCAACCACATACATCATGAATTCAATGGAAATAGATGATATAGAAGCAAGTTTACCATTTCCTAAACCGGTAATACGTGAAGATTTTATAACTGAAGGTGAATTTAATACTGAAGAGTTCCTTTTAAGGAAAAGTAATCATCAAACATTACAAGATCTACGTTCACAGCTAAGATCAGTTCAAAGAGATTTTAAACAAGAATTAGCAAGTGTTGTAAGTTCTTCAGCTCCTTTATATTTAGAATTAGCTACTTCTATTGAATCAGAAAGTATAAATGATAAACTTAGTGACAGTAAACTTGATTTATTGTCTTTACAACAAGAACTTTCAGAGATTCAAGATTCATTAGAAATCGATCGTTCAGATCTTGCAAATTCAGTTAATCAACATAATCAAGAGTTTAGAAATTCAACTGCCGAGTGTGAACAAAACGAAATTGTCTCTTTAATAGAGATTTTAAAGGCTTTAAGTGAATATGACCCTTCCTCGAGGAATATTATTAAACTTATACCTGAATTCACTAATATAAGGTCATTGATTACTTATAGGTATAAAGTGGCTTATAATGGGATTACAGAGATACCAGATAGTATAAAGAATTTATTACCAGAGCTTGATTTGTTGCAAAAGAGGATACTTGAGGCTTTGAGGGAGGTTTTACAAGAGAGTAGGAGAGAGGGGGATATAGATATGATTAATTTTTGTTTAAAGCAGTATAGGATACTTGGTATGATGGGGGTTGGACAGCAGATGTTGAGACAGCCGTTTAAATAAGAGAGTTCGTAAGAACTCTCTTAGCGCTTTTATGACATTGGACATAGAGTTTGTAAGAACTCTATAACAGTGGACGACGCTTGATGACAGTCTAAATGGGTTACATATGTAAGAGTTTACCACAGTGTATGCGCACTGCATATTTAACAGTGGACAGTGTAAGTGAACTACATATCTAACAGTGAAGGACAACTATGCTACTCGTCTAAGAGCTTTGATGACTCTATGTTCTACTATGCTACATCACATGAAGTTCTGACGAACTTCATGCTAGATAGAGCTCTGACGACTACATTCTACGAGTTACTACGCATAGAGTTCTGACGAACTCTATGGCTAGGGAAGTACATCATACTGAATATATAATCAATGAACTACCATCTAAGAGCACTCATGTCATTACGAATGCGATTGTAATCAAACAAATCCTCAATAGGTCCAAGTGCTGCAATAGCAATGTCTTTATCCCAAAGATACTTTTGAGCAAACTCATTAATAGCCTTAACATTAACTGCATCAACACGTCTTTCAACTTCAATAGGTGACATACGACGTCCAGTTGTAACAATTTGACGTCCAATATCTTCTGCAACTGCTGTAGTTCCATCTAATGAAAGCAACAATGATGCCTTTAATTGTGCCTTAGCACGCTCAACTTCAGTCTCTGAAATAGAATATGAAAGACGATTCCATTCCTTAAGAGTATTATGAACTAAATCATCAATATGGAACTTGTTCTCGGTAACCAAATAAATTCCCCATAATCCTGTATCGGAATATGATGTAGAAAATGACATAAAAGAGTTAGCAAGGTTATAGTGACCTACAAGATAGGAAAGACGAGATCCTTGAGACATACTTGAACCTTGAGCACGATCCCAATTTCCAATAATAGCTTGAGCTACAAGACCAGTGAAATAATCAGGACTCTTCCAAGATACACCTTCTACAGCAATAGCGATATGAGCAGCAGGTAAAAGATCATCACGAATACGAACATCAGAACCTACAAATGCTGGTGAAGGACCACGAGGAGAACCAATTGGTACAGGATTAGAAGAATACTTTAATTGACCAAAATATTTCTCAGCAAGTTCTACAAGAGAATTATGATCAACAGCTCCAGCTGCAGCAAGAACCATACGATCACCAGTATAATTCTGAGTTATATAATCAGATAAATCTTTCTTAGAAATAGAAAGAATATTCTCCTTAGGACCGAGAATTGTTCTACCAAGAGGTTGACCTTGAAAAGCAGTAGCATGAAGATGATCAAATACTACTTCTTCATATTGTTTATCAACTTCTTCAGATTCACGAATAATTACATCACGTTCACGTTCAATAGCTTGTTCATCAAGACGAGAATTTTGAAGAATATCAGAGATAATTTCAACAGATTTAGGTACATCATTTTTGAATGATTTTGCATAAAATACAGTATTTTCACGTGAAGTATAAGCATTCAAATGAGATCCCATATTCTCAATTTCCAACTCTAATTGTTGTTGTGTACGAGAAGATGTTCCTTTAAATGCCAAATGTTCAAGAAAATGTGCTGTACCATTATTAGCAGCATTTTCTGCACGAGAACCAGCATCAACCCAAACACCAACTGTTGCTGTTTGTGCACTTGGAATTGTCTCTGTAGCTACAGTTAATCCATTAGATAATGTAGTTGTTTGAGTCTTTGGATATTCAACTGTTGTGGAAAGAGCTCTACGAGCCAAAGCGGAAATAACTCTTTTTGATAACAAATTTGGTCTAAATGACATCATCGATTATGTAACTTGTAAAATAGAATGACTGGTTAAACAAAATATAAGTATTGACGAAGAATTGACTTCGAGGAAGGAAATTCTCTTCGGTTTTTCCTTTTGGTTTTCTATTGAACAAAAGATACAATAAAACAGGGTAAAAACAACAATTCCTGTTTAATTTTTCTCAATATTTTATTAAAAGAAATCACTAAAGAAATCTATTGTCTTGTTATAAACAAAAGGCAAGAAGAAGAATGGTTTTACTTTTTATTCAATTTTGTATGGTGATTTTTTCGAATAGTATAGTGGGTATATACGGGAGTAGTACATTAGCCAATGGATGATCTCTTATTTGCCGAATAAGTATAGTATTATGGTTACTATGGAACCAATGAGAATGTTCACTATAATATATGATTTACCCGGTTATTACATACAAATTTATCTTAGCAACCCCAGTGAAATCGCCATGATTTAACTTGTACATCGATCTTTTGTATTCAGAAAGTTATCAATAATGTTGTCTATTAGAAGTCCTATTACTGCTGCTTTTAAATGTCATACACTTGTTAGGCCATCCATTGGAATGGTTCATAGCCGTGGATTGAAGATGGCAGGCTTTCAAAAGCAAGTAGTTGCCGGTACTGTAAATGATGCAGTAAAAGTACCACATTCAGATAAATCACATGGTTCATATCATTGGACATTTGAACGTATATTAGCAGTATCTTTAGTACCTTTAGCTGCTGTTCCTTTTGCTACTGGTTCACTTGCACCTGTTTCTGATGCACTTCTTGCTTCTGGTCTTTTGGTTCATTGTCATTTAGGTTTTAATGCTTGTATTACTGATTATTTTCCTACTAGAGAGTTTCCTAAGACAAATAAGGCTATGACTGCTGCTCTTTATGCTGGTACTGCTCTTGCTTTGTATGGAATTTATGAGATTGAGACAAGTGATGTTGGTTTATGTGAGACTATGAAGAAGGTATGGCATGCTTGATATAAGATGAATTAGTTATAAGAAACAAGTAGACAAGTAGACACGATAGTGTCTACTTGAGATCTTGTAGTTATTGTAGTTGTATACACATAAATGACTTCGACCACCCATCTAGCTTGACTGTAATAGTTTACTCCAAGTGCACAATCGTCTACCCTAGTGCTTTAGAATCTAATCCCAGTAGTTTAGTGTATATTCCCAGTGCTTCAGTGTATATTCCCATTCTTCCGGTGCTTCCTGTACCTCCAGTGCATCCTATACTTCCAATGCTTCCAATGCTTGGAACTTCAGTGTGCGCAAAAATCTACTCGAGCGTACCCGAGTGTACTACGTACACTCAATTACACTCAAGCCCGCCTATTTGTGACCAAAAAATACACTGACACTTGTAATCGGTATCGGGTTCTACTCTACAAACGTAGTGCAAACTGCGCATTGAACTCAAGGTTGATTGTATACATACAAAACACCAATTCTCGCACGGCTATCCCATGCCCTCGATGTAAACATAAAAGGGCTTGTTTCTTGTGGCCGTCGCCTGCTAATAACAGCAGTCTCTCAAGAGAAGATTTATGAGAAAGTTCACCGAATTTCCCACCCGTAATTATTGTATACGATATATTTACATATATCGTCCGTTTGTAAACGGGTAAGCGCAGTCAAGTGCCAGTATATTTAAAGTTTTCGAAGTCATAATGAAAATCGTATCCACTAGACTACGAGCATAATTTAATATTTTCTTATAAAATACAATACCCTAATTGTTGTGTGTTCGAATCTGAAGTAGTGTAGCAATATAGTCATAATATTTGATAACATTTTGACAATATACTGAAATGCGTGGTATATTCAAGTGATTGGTTAAACACATAAAGACTGTTTCGAAACTGAGATTGTTGGAAAGGAGAACCCTTAATTTTGAATGTTTGCAAACATCAAAGTAACTACCTTTTATCCTGTTGAAACAAATCTAGACTTTCCTTTCTAGGGTACTATTTAAGATCTTTATAGTTGTTTTAAAGTTTGTATTTAAAACATTTTAAAAACAGTCTTAAATGGTATAAGTTTATGCAAAGTAGAACTACGTTTACATACTACTATATCTCTACACAGACTTAATATTTTTGGCTGATATTTTACATGGAGAATAAATAAAAGAATCGCTACAAAATGATATAAATTATGTATATATATTAGACATAATAGAGGTAATATATGATGTATATTTATAGAAAGAGCTCATCTATACGATTCGGGATTTTATCTGATTGTTTAAAGTTTAATTTACGGAGGTTTAGGAACTAATTAACTTTAACTATTTTTTGCCTTCTTACGTAATATTCTTAATAATTCATATATAAATATGAAAATTTCAATCATATATAATGTTTTCAATACTTAAGTGTTTTTATTTTTTGTTAAATATTTATTAAAAAAGTTGTCTTTTTGTTAAAGAAAGAGGAATCTGTTTGTATATTGGATTTCATTCTAGAAGGAACTTTAAAGTTGAGTCGAAAAAGCTTATTTTTTGAAAATCTAAGAATTATAAAAAAAGCTTATTAACCTTACATCTTAATTTACTCTCGCTTTTACAAGGAAAAAGCGTATATAAACATAATAGATATAGAATTATCTCTTTTTTTTTGCATGAAATATTAGGTATTTGTGGATTTATAGATTAAACAGTAGAAAAATTTGTGGTTGTTTATGGTAGGAAAAGGACAAGGAGATAGAGAGAAGATAGATCGAAGTGAATATGTATGATAATATACAAGATACTGCATCTACTGTTACATTGGTTAATAGTGCAATAAGTACTACCAGTGCTGTAAGCACTGGTAATGACAGTGTTAAAACTGCTACAGGTAGCAGTTGCGGTCACACAGTCACATCAACATTCGACGTGTCAGGTATGACATGCTCAAGTTGTACATCATCAATCACAAATACTATAAAACAGTTAAAAGGTGTACAAAATATAACTATATCACTTGTTACAGAAAAAGCACAAATAGAATATTTACCTTCAATAATTACACCCGAGGAACTTATTACAGCTATTGAAGATTGTGGATTTGATGCTACCTTTGTTAAAGATGATCTACATTCACAAAATCATTCTATTGATCTTATAATAAATGGTATGACATGTACATCATGTTCAAATTCAATAATAAATACATTGAATTCAAAACCAGGTATAAAAGAAGTGAATATTTCACTTACAACAGATTCTGCTACAATTCAATATGATGATTCAAAAATTGGTATTAGAGATATACTTTCATCAATAAAAGATTGTGGATTTGAACCTATTTTGAATGATAAACTTTCACGAGAACAACAAACTGCTATTTTATTAAAAATTAAAGATATCTTATATTGGAAAAAACAATTCATAATAGCAAGTATATTTGCATTTCCAATATTTGTTATATCAATACTTTTGAATCAATATTTACCTTCTTTGGCTCATTTTATACAGTTTTCTATTATAAATGGTCTTTATTTTGATCAAATAATAGCTGGATTGTTGACAATACCTTTACAATTTGGTGTTATATTACCATTATACAAATCTGCTTATAAATCACTTAAACATGGAACTGCAAATATGGATGTTTTAATTATAAGTTCAACATCTATTTCTTTTATTTTTTCATTGTTTTCAATGGTTAGGGCTATTGTCTTTGCTTCTGAAACTCGTCCTCATGTAATGTTTGAAATGTCTGCAATGATTATATTCTTTGTATCAATGGGAAGATATATTGAGAATAGAGCAAAGAGTCAAATGTCACTTGCTCTTTCAAAACTTATGCAATTAACTCCTTCAACTGTATCTATTTATTCTGATCCTGAAGTTTCTACTAAATTACAAGATTCTGCAAAGGATGCAATGGATAAAGGTATAAATAATATATTTACAGAAACTATTGAAGAAAAAGAAATACCTACTGAACTTGTACAATGTGGTGATATTATAATTCTAAGACCTGGTGATCGTGCTCCTTGTGATGGAATAGTAATGTCAGGTTCTTCTGCAATGGATGAATCTCATATAACTGGTGAATCTATACCTGTTGCAAAACTTGTTGGTTCAAATATTATATCTGGTTCTATAAATGATGGTGGCAAATTAGACTTTCTTGTAACAAAAACTGGACAAAATACAAGACTTGCACAAATTATTAAATTAGTACAAGATGCTCAAACAAAAGTATGTCCAATTCAAAGGTTTGGTGATACAATTGCTGGTGTATTTGTTTCAATTGTATTAATATTAAGTATATCGTCTTTTATATTTTGGTCAATTGTTTGTTTCTTTGATTTAAATACTCCAAAGATGTTTAAAGAAGCTTATGATATTTCAGGATTTTCAGGTCAATTATATATTTGTTTTCAAATTGCAATTGCTGTAATTACTGTTGCATGTCCATGTGCAATTGGATTAGCTACTCCTGCTGCTGTAATGGTAGGTACAGGTATTGGTGCACAAAATGGTGTTCTTTTTAAAGGTGGTGATTGTCTTGAACGGGCTGCTCATGTAACTCATGTTGTTTTTGATAAAACTGGTACTTTAACTTATGGAAGATTAGAATATAAGAATTCTTATATTTGTGATGATTGGCAACAACAAATTGATAAATGGTGGACTCTTGTTGCATATGCTGAACAAGGATCAAATCATCCTGTTGCTGCTTCAGTTATACATCATTTCGAGTCCATAAAACCTAAAAGGTTGGACTTATCTCGTATAAAAGTTGATCAATTTCTTTCTACAACTGGAAATGGCATTGAAGCAAATGTTTCAATTGATTCTACAAAGTATAATGTTAAAATAGGACATGCAAATTTTATGACAATACATGGAATTGGAATTGAACCTGAATTTATTTCAAAAGAAGTTGAATTTTCTGCTACAAGTGTATTTGTAGCTATTAACAATACAATTTCAGGTATTTTATCATTTTCAGATATAGTTAGACCTGAAAGTAAAGAAACAATAGATCTTTTAAAGAGTTTTGGTTATGTTATAGCTATGGTTACAGGTGATTCAGAAGAAGCTTCTTTAGCTGTTGCTAAGACAGTTGGTATTGATGAGAATTGTGTATTTTCTCGTGCAAATCCTGAAGCGAAACTTAGTATAATAAGAGATATTCAAAATGGAAAGATTTTACAAGCATTTGATATGCAATTAAAAGAGTTAAATTGGTGGCGTAAACTATTTAACTCATATGATAAGACACCTACAGTTGCATTTGTAGGAGATGGTATAAATGATTCACCAGCATTAGTTGGATCAGATTTTGGTATTGCTATTGCATCAGGTACAGATATAGCAGTTGAATCAGCAGATTGTGTATTATCAAATTCAAAGAACAACAAATCAGATGATATTTTATTTGATGTTGTATCTGCATTAGACCTCGGTAAAGCAACATTAAGAAGGATTAAAGCTAATTATTTATGGGCTGGAATTTACAATATTGTAATGCTTCCATTTGCAATGGGATTATTACTACCATTTAATATTATGCTTTCACCAATTGCTGGATCTGCAGCAATGGCATTATCATCAGTTTCTGTTATAATTGGGTCATTATTTTTGAGGTATTGGGTACCTCCACATAAGAAATCAAAGAATTGGAGGTTTACATTTAAACCATGGAAGTTAGAGAATGATATTGCAATGACTAGGTATGATGTTTTACCTAGTTATGAGGCGAATGTATAGTCGTCATGGAACATGGCGACTACATGATTACGTGACCTTTATGTGACCATTATGTAACAAGATATGAATGGCAATGAATGACAATGTAATGAATGTATTGTTATCCCGGGTAAAAAAATTGGATGATAAAATTTAAGCTTTTTTCTTAATTGAAACCTTATTTTGTATACAAAGAAAAGTGATAACTAACTTCACCGTTCTTTTTCTTTCTTATATTGTTTCAAATACGAGTATTGTTTTGTACGACATTTTACTGTATAAAGAGTCGATATTTTATTAGTTTTTAGGGCTTAAAGTTAAGAATTGATTGAATAAAATTAGGGCTTTTTATTGAGAAGTTAGATTTGTTTCTATTTTGTCTCATAGCTGGACCTCGTTTGTACATCGTTTGTATATAAATTGATCGTGTGTATACGAATTGACCTCTTTTACATCTAATTGTACATAAATTGACCTTTTATACATTGTTTGTATACAAATTGACTCTTTTCACTTAATTCTCACTTAATTTGTTTATTGTGACGTCATAGTCATTGTTATTTTGTTATATCATTACAATGGATTTATCAAGATTTTTTCCAGATATGACTGGATCGATATCATTTGGTGATGTTCCTGAAGGATTCATGCAACCAGGTCCAAATACTGCTGGATATGCATTTGGTGGTGGATCACTTAGTAGAGAAACTTATGAACAAATCTTAAGAGAAAATAATGGTAGATTACCTGAAGAATTAGCAAATTTTGATATTCATGGTGATGGTGATGAAACTACAAGAAGTAGAATTCCAGAACTTGATAGACAATTTGAAGAACATATGCGTCGTATGCAACAAGATGAATATCAACCTAATTATGATCAAGTTTCATTTGAAGGTGCTCAAAAGGCAGGTAGAGATATTACAAATATTCCTAATCATGATTTTTCTATTTTACGTGATAGATGTGGATATATGCCATTTGAAAAAGAATTTAAAAAGGTTAAACTTCATAATACTAGTACATATAGGCATAATTCTGAGAAAGAATTAGAAGGATTAACAAAGAAACAATTTGTTAATGCAATTGGATCTACAGCTACACAATATTATCATGATTCAGGTTATTATGATTTGTTTAAAGTTGAGAATTCTAAACTTCCAGTTGCAAAATATATGCCACCATTTGATGTTGATAGATGTAATCTTATGGCATGTTCTAAACGACATCCATGGGTTTTTATTGCATCACGTACAACAATTAGTGTTTTTGAATTACCAAGTGCAGTTTCATCATATTATAAGAAATTTGAGATTAATTTAGAACCTATTATGACTAAATTTGGAGCAGGAAAGACGAGTGGATTCTTTAATCGTATAACTACAGCAGAAATTGAAGTTGAAGGTAAACCTGGACTTACAGTTGAAGTACTTATTGCACTTTTAGATACAGGACATGTATTTTTTAGACCAATTGATTCAATTACAAAGAAATATAAGATTCTTTTAAATAGGAATTTAATATTTATTGGTGATTCAGTTTGGTCATGTGCAGGATATCAAAATAAGATATTTGCATTTGGATGTAATAGTAAGAGAGTACCTGTTTATCAAGTTATTGTTCGTGATGAATATGATACATATAATATATCTATTAAAAGGTTACATTCAGGGTTTGTATTATCAGCAAATGTACCTGATATTTGTTGGAGAGATAATATATTAGCAGCAGTAACAGTTGATGGTATATTATATGAACTTGGAAGAGTTAATTCTAATAATGAATTAGAAATGACAGAAGAAGTTAATGCAGTAAGGATTAATAGTGTAAGGAGTTGGACAATTTTACATGTTCCTGGAAAGTTTATTGGTACAGGTAGGAATTTGAGTATATTAAGTCCTAGACTTTCAAGAGAGACAAAGAGTGGAGCAGTTACAGTTATGTCAGATATAAGACCACATTGTATGTGTACATCTAAAACTTTAACAAGTCAAGAAATTGAAGAATTGTATGAAAATGGATGTTATATTAGTACTACAGTTGGTAGTATTATATTTGTTTCAATTCATGGTAGAGTTATTGGTAGTATTGATTATTATTTCAAGAAAGGGTTTCATCCACATTTGAATAGGATTAGTTTGATTGAATTTGATTATGAACTTGGATTAATTGCTATTGGATCATCTAATTATGGTATAATGATTGGACAATTAACAATTGATGAAGAATCAAAGAAATTAGGTATAAGAGTATGTACAGGTGAAGAGATCATTACAGAAGATATGGATCTTGATGGAGATTTATATCCATTAGATAATAATGTTATTACAGGTATGGCATTTTGTGGTATGCCATCAAATGGATTTGATAAAAGATCATATTTTATGACTTATATGCCATTAGAGAATGAGTTTACATTGTATGGGTTAAGATTGATATCTGATGAGCATAATTATCCAACAATGGAGGGGTTGACTTATAGGACATAACGTAATAGTTATTTCATAACTATTACGTAAGCGACGATACCTGTAAACAATGAACAATAAACAGTAAACTGTTATACTATTTTATGAACTGTAAAATATCATACTATGTAAACTTTGAACTATGAACTAGTACGGCAATTTCTGCACCACCATTCACACTACAACAAACGTACTCATACATCCCACTTTTTACACAATGAAAGTACTAGTTGCAGGTGGATCTGGACTTTTAGGTTTAAGAATATGTGAAGCAGCTATACGTAAAGGATTTGATGTAATAAGTGTTACAAGAAATGGTATACCAACATTCTCCGATCGTGCATTTCCTCCAAGTTGGGCTGAAAAAGTTGAATGGATACAAGGAGATCTACAAAATTCAGATAAACTTAAATCAAGCTTAAAATCTGTTGATTCTGTAATAAATTCCGTCGGTATTTTCTCGGAAATAGATTATAAGAAATTAGCTAAAGATAATCTAAGTATAAGTGAAACAGTTGATGAAGTATTTTCTATTGCAAAACAAGTCGTTTATGGTAGGAATCCTATGAAAACAGATTCATATATGAGTGTTAATTATGAATCTGCAATTAAATTAGCACAAGCATTTATTGATTCAAAGCCAAAGGATTATGATTTCAAAAAGTTATCATATGTTTATATTTCAACATTCGAAACACCTTTATTACCAACTGGATATTTAGAATCAAAAAGAGCTGCTGAATCAACTTTAAGTGGATTACCTTTTAGAAGTATTTTCTTTAGACCTCGATTTATGTATGATCAATTTCGACCAAGACTTGTTGCAATTTCAAAAGCTGTTGATTGTATATATAATTCAACATCACAATTAGGTATTAATTCATTTGCACCTTCATTAGATACATCTGTTGTTGCAAATGCTATTGTTAATGCAATTGAGGATCAAAGGGTTAATGGTATTGTTACTGTTCATGATATACCAAATTTGTCTAAGTAGAAGATTACTCAGATTACTCAGATCACGAAGTGATTTGAGTAACTTAGATAGAGATAAACACTCAGACACTCAAATCACTTCGTGATTTGAGTAATTTAGGCAATCACTTAAGTGCTGATTCTTTAAACACAATATACTAAGTGATCACTTCGTGCCTTCGTCTGTCTGTGCTCACTTAGTGAGCACAAGAGTACAGAGCAATTACAGTGCAGATCCTCTATTCAATGCATCCTTAGTAGACTCTGTATATTCATCAAAAAATCTAGACAATTTCTCATTAAACTTCTTATTACGTTCATTTATATAATCAACATCATTCTTCGATTTCTTATGAACTTTCATCCTCTTAGATTCTTCCTTTTTACGTATCTCTGATGCTAATAATTTCACTTTATCCTTTGATGCTTCTTTTATTAATTTCCCATTTGTACCTTCATAATCTTTAAGATCAGGTACAAAAGTTTCCATACTTTGTTCATAAACTGATTTTGCAACTTTTGAGAAATCTTTGATCTTTACTGCTTTGCTATGTTTACTTTTAATTTCTCTCTTTTTGTCCCATTTTTCAGTTTCTTCAATATTCCAATCCCAAGCTTGTTTTCTTTTAAAATCATTGCCAATTGCTTCATTTTCAAGTTTAGCTAATTGAATTTCTACTTTTTTCAATTTTTTGGCTTTTTCTTCAGTTTTTGAATTCAAATTTTGAGTTTCATTTATTATTTCTTTTCTATTAGAAATTTCTGTTTCATTTTTACGTTTTTGAAGAAGTTTGAATTTCTCTTTCAAGTCCATCTTGCATGAATAAGCAATTAAGTGAGCGAAGTGAACGAATGAGTAAGCGAAGCGAACGAATGGCCTTCAAACAGACTCAAAGACACTCAAAATGTACCAAATAATACACCTAAATAAGTTACACAAATCACTTATAAATTACCTCCCAAATCGCTTACAAATCACTTAGTTGTTACTTAGTTGTCAATTACAAGTCACTTTATCTCTTTCTATTCTTGTAAACTAGTACAAGTCATAATATAATCTACTTTCCTAATTCAGACACCATCACACACTTTTATACGATTTTGACCTGCTCTTTTTTCTATCGCAACTCTTTTTTTTTCATCATTAATTTCCTATTTTGTCCTATTCACACCTTCATTCATAAACTAACTCTTCACAATGTCAAAAAAATTAAAAAATGTATCAATTTCTAGACCTTTTGTTTATGGAAATAGCGCCGCTGTACTAGGTAATGAAAAACCTCCTTCTGCTTCACCAGATCATACTCATACTTGGACTGTATTCGTAAGAGGTCCAAATAATGAAGATATAAGCTATTTCGTTAAAAAAGTGGTTTTTAGATTACATGATACTTATCCTAATCCAGTAAGAACAATAGAACAACCTCCTTATGAAGTTACTGAAACTGGTTGGGGTGAATTCGATATAAATATACGTATATACTTCTCAAGTGTTACTGGTGATAAACATGTAGCTTTATATCATCGATTGAAATTACATCCATATGGTGAAGATGCTAATAAACAACCTCCTCCTCCAGTTGTACAAAGTATACTGTTTGATGAAGCTGTATTTAATGAACCTACAGAGGAATTATTTGATCTATTAACATCTAAGAAATATGGTCTTCCTTCACGTTCTGCTGATAGATCAAAGTTTTCATATCAAGCTGAAAATGAAGAAGCTGATAGGTTATCTGCTGCTTTGGATAAGGTACAAGCACAGACAAGGATAATAAAGGATAAGATATTACAATTAGAACAGAAAAGGAAGTTACTTGATGTTAAGGTAGAACCTCAAGTGGATAAAAGTGTGGATACTTGATAGTCATTATGTTCATAGGCTAGAGTTAAAGTTTTAAAAGCGCTAGAGGTCGACAGATCTCTAGTCAAGGGTTTACAAGATATGCCAAGACAGAGTTATAGTGAAGTACAGTTCTAGAGGTTTGTAGACCTCTAGAACTTAGACCTTCCTCCTTAATGGATCCTTTGAACGCCTAGAAACTCTCTTCTTAAAATGTTTCTTTACACGTCCCTTATCCTTACGAAATTTAACTCCCCTTTGATCAACATTAAGAACTTCACTCTTACCAGGTAATAAATAATCAGGTATATTCTTTAAATGTGCTTGAAATCTCATACCTGTTAAATTCATATCATGTTGAATACCTTCTAAATCATCAGGATTCTCTTCAAAATGTCTCTTTAATTTATCACTAGTCAAAACTTCATTTCTTAACTCCTTTAATCTTCCATCTCGAATTGCTTTACCTGTAACTGCTCTAAATCCATCTTGAACACGATACTTAAATGAATTAACTTGTTCCATATTAAACTCATAAGGTTTAAGATCTTCTTGTTCTCGTAAAATACGTGCTATAACTTTTTCATCTCTTTTTGCAGAAGAAAGTGTAGCTGCTTTATTCTTTCCCCATTCATTTTTTGGTACAACAAATGACATTGCCATACCACTACGTCCTGCTCTTGCTGTTCTACCAATTCTATGAGTATATGCTTTAGCTGTAGTAGGTAAGTCAAAATTTAAAACAAATGCAACATTTTGAAAATCAACTCCACGTGATACTCCATAATCATTATTAGCCTTTGTTTTTTGTTTCTTGTTATCTTCATCATCATGAACAATATATTCATCAGTTGCAATAATATTATGAAATACTGATTTATTGAATTGTTCAACAATATGAAGTCTTGAATTAGCTGGTAACTCTGAATTCAATACAGATGATCTAATTCCAAATTGTTCAAGAAATAACTTTAATCTGTATGATCTTTCAATGTCATTAACAAATATTAATGTCTTTCCTTTAACTAAGTTCAGTTTAAATATAACATATGTAAGTAAAAACTTATCATATTCTGAACATTTAACATAATATTGTACAAGTTTATCAGAACTAGCTTTATCTTGTTCTAATCTTAATGTTGCAACAGATACACCTTCCTTTATAAACATCTTTTTTAATAAATCCATTTCAGGACTTAATGTTGCACTCATAAGCCATGTTTGAGTACTTGAAGGTATACTTTCAGCAATTTGTTCTAGATCATCTTCATAACCATATGATAAAACAAGATCTGCTTCATCAATTACTAAACATATTAATTCAGAAATATCAAATGATCCATCTTGAATACGTTCAACTGCCTTTGCAGGTGTACTAACAACAATATCTGGTTGATTTCCAAGTAATGATCTTTGAACTTCTTCAGGTACATTTTGAGCAATATTTGCAATCGAAATATCACAAAACACACTTAATGCTGTACCCATTCTCGTTACTTGTGCTGCTAATTCATTAGATGGTATTAAGATCAATGCTTTTGTTGTTGGTAGATTCGATGGATTATTTAAGATCTGATGAAATACAGGTGCAAGGTATGCTGCTGTTTTACCAGATCCGGTTTGAGCTCTTGCAACAATATTAGTACCTTTTAATGCTATTGGTATAGCTTTTGATTGTACTAATGTAGGTTTTTCATAACCTAATGGTCCTGTTAAAGCTTCATGAATCCTTTTATCTAAACCAAGTTCATTGAACTTTAATTCTTCATCCAGAACTGTATTTTCGTCCATTTTCGTACAATATGTAAACAAACAACCGAGTTCAAAAAAAAAGGATGCGTTTAATACAATATTGAATAATATAAAGAAAAGATTTCGATGTATGGAAAGAAAAATTTCTATACCAAGAAATAAGGTTTAAGGTTTGCACGTGACTCAAAGTCGAAATCATCAGCAAGTATCCCATACATAACCGGTTATATGGTACATTTATGTACCATATATGCAATGAGTATGCAATGAGTGTGTGAAATATTGTAAACCTAACTCATTAACCCTCATTCAGTCCTTTATGTGTACCAGTTAATCCACTGTTGACCCACAAATGAACCAACAGCGAACCAACTATTAGAACTCTGAATCATCAATATCAAGAACACGCATACTTAACTCTAATCTTTCAGCATTATACATACTCGGTAAACATTCCTTTCCGCTCTCATCCCGCAGCAACATAGAAACGTACCTACCAGATTCAAATATCCTTGGCATACCATGTCCAGTAAATCCTGCTATCACATACAAAGAATCAACATTACTACATAATCTCCCAACAATTGGTTCCATATCAATTGAAAATCCCATTATTCCAGTCCAGCTGTCCTTTATAGTTAGTTCTTGAACATCAATTTCAAGTAATTCTGCTATAAATTCATGTAATGTTGAATCAACAACTGTATCTATCTCATTATCATCAATATCTCCAATACCTTTATGCTTTCCATATCTTCTAAATCCACCAAGAACTAATGAATTATGTGAAGGTCTCTTAACCATATATTCATCACCAAATACAATAGATACACCAGGAAACTTAGCAAGTTGCTCTTTAGACGAATACACCTCGATTATTTGTCCTTTTACAGGTGTAACAAGTGACAGACGCTTCAAATCCTTCTTAAGTATTATTCTTTTACTTAAAGAAGGTAATAATGTGTCAAGAAATGCATTAGTTGCAAAAACAACTGATCTTGCTAATATAGGACTCTTTTGACCTTTAACATACACTTTATGGTAAATTATACCTCCAATAGAACATTGATCTACTTTTACTACCGGAGTATGAGTATAAAGTTTAAGTCCTTTAGCAATTGACTGATGTGTAAGGTATGTACTTAAGATATAAGGGTTGATAGTTGATGCAGGATATACTATACAACCACAGCATCTAGGTATACTAGTATACTTTGCAGCTTGTGATCCAATATATATACGTACAGGTAAATCCAAACCCCAAGATCTTAAAGCGTATATTTGAGCTCTAGCTCTTTTAGCATCTTGTTCTTTAAAGTATACAGCAGTTCCACCAGTATCAGAAAAGAATGTCTCTAAAGTATCAAGATTTGCTTGTTTTGAAATATCTTTTAAAGAGCAATAATTGGACAATTCAAAATTACATACTTTGATATAATCTTTAATCAATTCCTTTTGTTTATTAGGATAATGTTTTAACCGATCGATCTTCTCGAGGTCAATAAAGGAATAAAGGTTTGGTGCAATATGACCACCATTTCTACCTGAAGCACCTGAACAAAATTCTCTTGCTTCAAGTATAATTGTATTTTTAGGGTTAAAATAACCAATACTTGAACCAGAAAGACCTGAACCTATAATAAGAGTATCGATTGATTCTGGAAGAGAGGAAGTACTTTGGTAGTTAGCAAGATCACATTCGGGGTTCATCCAAGTTCCTTTATGTCCTAATTTTAATGGTAAACCAGGTAATTTAATTGTCATTTAGGGTATAATGTTTATGTGTATGTGAATGTAGTGTGTGTGAGTGAATGTGTACGTAGTGGGTGTAAGTGAATGTGAATGTCGTGGATGTGGTGCAAGTGTAAGCTAGACACTTTATGCAATACTTTCGACAATACTTCATCATACTTCATATTCTTTAACATTTACTTATAATTGTATAACTTATTGTTTACATTTATCACGTGATATATATAAACAAACATTTGATTAAAGATAAAAAAAATGAAATCGAAACTATCAAAAGCACTTTCGAAATTTCAAAAAGAAAAGAAGAGATTAAAAACTCCATATTCCAAACCAGAAAATTTGACATCAAAAAGTAATCAAAAAGGTAATGAAATTGTACATAAAAGAAAACCTTTAATACCCTTTAAAAAAACAGATAAAGTATTGCTTATTGGTGAAGGAGATTTTTCATTTACCAGATCATTGGTAAACAACAAATATGTTGATCCAAAAAATATAATTTCAACATGTTTAGATTCAGAATCTTTACTTGTAAGTAAATATAAAGCCGAGGTATTAAAGGAAATTGAATTGTTAAAGAAAGAAGGAGTTGATATACTTTTTGAGATCGATGTAACAAAACCAATAACAAAGAAAGTTAAACAGAAGTTAAAGGATTTCGATTATGTTGTATTTAATTTCCCACATATTGGAAATAGTGTATCTGATCAAGATCGTAATATAAGACAACATCAAATATTAATGCAGAAGTTCTTTAGTTTTGCTAAACCATTATTGAATTCAACAGGTGCAGTAATAGTTTCATTATTTGAAGGAGAACCATATGAATCATGGAATATAAGAGGATTTGCACATAGAGAGAAATTAGTAGGAAGAGTATCAGCAGAATTTCCTTGGAGTAGTTATAAAGAATATTCACATCGTAGAACAGGAGGATTAGGTAATACAAATAAGAGACAAGAAGAAAGGAAAGCAAGGATGTATATATTTGAGGCTAAAGGGACCAAACATGAAGTGAGTAGAGGTTATGATATAGAAGGTGAAGTGAGTGAAGTAAGTGACATAGAGTGAGTGAAGTAAGTGGCATCGAGTAAGTGAGAGTAGCTGTTATGTAGCATATACATTCCTTAAAGAAGGTATTTCGAACATTTCATCAGTATATGGATCACTTATATACCCCTTAGGAATACTCATTGTTTTAGAATATTCCATCAATTTAGGCATTGAATATATATTCCTATTAGGTAAAACAACAAGTTCATGATCAAGATGTGATCTTGTATGATGAGCATAAGGTAATAATTTTGCAACAGGACCTAATTCAGTATAACATATTGGACATTGATAAGAACTAAGGAAATTTCTTGCCTTTATAAGATTAAGATCATGACATTTATGATGATAACAAGAAGGAGTCTTTATAGCAGAAAGACCAGCAGATAAAGTTGCTAATAATAAAGGATGAGGAGAAAGACCATTTAAAGTAGTAAATGCTAAAGCGAATTTATTAGCAAGTTTATCCCATCTTTTATTACTATAAAGACATTTATATTCATCAATATTTGTATCAATTGGTACAACAAGTAAAGCAGCAGCTTTTGAAACTTGTGGTAAGTTCTTTATAGCAGATAAAGCAAGGAATTTACGGAAATAAGCAATTGCTTCTGACCTTTGACCATTTTTTATATATTCAATATATTGTTGAAGTCTTATTTCGAATTCCAAATCAGAATCTATCTTCTTTAAAGATGATTTATTCTCTTGACACCATAATAAACATTCAACAGTTCTATGAGCCTTTAATGACCATTCAATTCCTTTACCAAATGCTAATTCAGAAGTATCAACTAAATTTATTAATGATTTATTAGTAACCATATATTCTGCTGTTTTTAAATAACCTCTAACAAGTAAATATTCAGCTATAAGTCTATCTAATCTTATAGACATATATTGATTGAATTCAATATTATTTGATGACGTAATATTATTAATAGAATTTAAGTATTGTGTCCTTTCTTGTATAATATTAATAATACTTATTTGTTCTTCTTTTAATGATTTAACTCTTGATTCTAATGAACTTATTCTATGAATCATTGAATCAATAACTTCAATTGGTCCTGATATTTCTGATGAATCTGATAATTTAACATTTTGACTTCTTAATGTTAATTCTTCTATTTGTGATTGTAATTGTAAATTTTCTTTTTCAATAACTTTTTGTAATCTTTTAAAATGTCTTCTTAATTTCTCAATTGGTACTTTCATAAGATGAAGTTCTAATTGACTTATATTTTTGATATCTAATGTCATATTTGTTTATTTCTTGCCTAATTAGGAAAAATGTAAATAATCAATTACAAATAATCAATTAAGTTTCAATAATTGTGTTGCTTTGGTGTTGCGTTCGCGTTACGTGTGATTTGCCTTCGTGTTGAATCGAAAGTTGGTGCAGAAATTAACCTTAACTTCTTTAACAACAAAGGTTAACAAAGGTTAACAAAAGACCATACAAATAGCTATAAAATAGCTAAAAAAGGTTAAATTGTCTATAAATATTTTGTATATATATTTTATGTACATATTTAACTCAAAAGGTCATAATATTTATCTTGGTTATACGAATAAGTCATCATTACACAGTTTTGACCTGCACAACATTTGGTTGTTTACATACCCATCATAGTAATGGATCAACCTTCATTTTCAAATGTCAATGTATTCGCTCAAATTAATTCAGCGAATAAGAACGCTCACAAAAGTCAAAATTTACACAATGATCGAATTAAATTCTCTTTAAAACCACAATTATACTCAAATGGTCTATCGAGTATTAATTCTGCATTCACTTATAAAGAACCAACCCCTGCAACACCAATACACAATGCACAATCTACAAACTTCAACAATACACAATCTACAAACTCTAATGTAGATATAACACCTAATACATTTCAGCAACAACTACTACAACTTGTATCCTCATGGAAATCAGACTCTCAATCTTTATTTGTTACAGCACAAGAGATTAGAGAAAAAGAACGACAATCTATGGAATCTTCAGGTCAAGTAGATAAAGAAAATACAAAGAAAACTCTTGATCAAGCTATTACTTTTAAAGGAACTTGTTTAGATATGTGCCCTACTTTTGAAAGAATTAGAAGACAACTAGAAAATGATATAAAATCATTCGAACGTGATCCTATAACAAATGAAATAGATCATAAACGTTGTGTTAAAGCTTTTGCTCGTCCTGCTGCTGGTCAACCTCCTCCTCTTCCTTCTGATGTTAGACCTCCTCAAGTACTTGTAAATACATTGGATTATCTTATACATAATATTCTTGATCTTCTACCTTCATCACATGCTTTTATTTGGGATAGAACAAGATCAATTAGACAAGATTTTACTTTTCAAAATTATACTGGTGATGAAGCTGTTTTATGTTGTGAAAGAATTGCTAGAATTCATATACTTTCTTCTCATGTAATGTCATCTACTGATGATCAAGATTATAGTCGTCAACAAGAATTAGAGCAACTTACAAAGACTATGCAAACTCTTTGTGATCTTTATGATGATGCTCGTTTAAATAATAAACAATACTCAAATGAACCAGAATTTAGAGCATATCAATTATTATTAAATATCAATGATGCTGAAATTGAAAGATCTGCTTTATTGTTACCAAAGGCTGTATATTTTCATAATCATGTACAATTGGCTTTAAAGATAAGAACTCTTGCTCAACAGAATAATAGAACAGGAAGAGGTATTAGGAATATTGCTTCTACTTGTAATTTATTCTATAGTTTCTTACAACTTACTTACGATACTTCTGTACCTTATTTGATTTCTTGTTTAGCAGAAACTCATTTTATTGATGTTAGAATTTGTGCTTTAAGAGCTCTTGCAAGATCAATACATAAGAAATCAAAACCTTTACCTGTTTCACATTTAACTCAACTTTTATGTATGTCGGATGATAATGCAACTATTGAATTTTGTAAGACTTGTGGGTTAACTGTATCATCTAATGATATAGAAGTTACTTCATGGTCAGAACAGTTTATACAGGCAAAGACGTTTAATTATTTATGTTTTTCTCCACAAATTGAGGAAAAGAGACAAGGAATGCCATATAGTTCACTTGTTGCTGATGAGTTTGATGGTGTTGCAAATGGTGCAACTCCAGTTAAGAGAAGTGTTAGTAAACCTAGTCTACAAAGACGAGAAATTAAGACATTTAAGGAGATACCGAAGACTAGCGAGATTAAGACGTTTAATATACCAACTAAAGAGACACCAAAGGTTGATTTGTTTAAGGACACTCAGAAGACATTCAATAGTGTTCAACAGACCAAAGGTATTAATGATTCACCATTTAGTAGTACTCAAAAGACGTTTAATAATGCTCAACATATGTTTAATAGTGCTCAACAGATGTTTAATAATGCTCAACAGACTTTCAACAAGGCCCAACAGACGTTCACTAATGCTAAACCTACATTTAATGGTTCTCAAGGAGTAAATGAATCACCTTTTACTGTTTCTGCTGAACCAAAAAGAAAGAGACCAGAACGTCGTTCAAGTTTACAAACAAATGATCAACCTTTACATTCAAAACAAGTCAATCAAACAAAAGATCCTGTTAAACCAAAGTTTTCATTAACCTCTTTAACTTATAATCGAGATCTAATTGTTAAAGAAGTCACTGAAAAGAAAATACAAAGAGAATTTATTGCATCTAAAGAAATTCTAAAGAAAGAGTTAATTCTATCTAAGAAACAATGGATTGACAATACTACAAGATCAGTTTATAATGCTTTAATATCTGATTTATTATTTACTGAATTTTATGCACAAAAAGCAGATTTGTTTTATATGAGAAGATTGAAACGTCAATACATATATTTGTTTTCTAAGACAGCTAAAAAGTCATTAAACAAATTGAATGAGAAGAAAAGGTTATTACAAGAGATTAAAGAAGCAAATTCTATCTTATGTGGATATGGAAATCATACAAGTAATAAAAGGATATTACATAAAAGTACACAAAGTCAAGATATTCTTATTGAAGAATTGAAAGAGAAACAAAAGGTTAAAGAGAATATTTGGATGGCTTTAAATTATGATATTTTAAGAAAATCATTAACTGTTGGATTGAAAAGTATACCTAATTACTTTAAAGAGTTAAAGATTTTAATTGTTTGTGAAGATTGGACATCATTAAGTGGTAAATGGATGAAAGAGAAATTTCAATTGAATTGGGATAACAATGTGAAGACATATAGGTTTAAACTTGTCATTAATGGTATTGGTATTGTTATTGAAGCTTTGAAGGATATCAGTAGCATTGATGATAAATGTATTGGTATTATATATGAAGGAGGATTTACGAATGTTAATGAAGAATTTACAGATATTAGAGCATACAATATTGGTGTTGAGAATAGAAGAATTATGAAGATTTTAATGGAACAATGTTCAAGTATTACATACTTTAAGATTCCTTTATTAATTCTTTATTGGCCTCCAAGTAATTCATTATATGGATTGAATGAATATATGGAGTATATATTACCTGATAAGAGTTCATTTGGATTTGTTGAAGGTGTAGCTATGAAGGCTGATAGTATGATTACTTTTAATCAAGATTTTGATAAATTTTGTACTTGGTTATTATCAAGTATAAACAAGGGTTCAATTTCGTATAAGGAGATAATTGGAAAGAAAGTAAATAATGAAAGACCATTGGAGGTTAAAGAGACAACGAATGATGAAGCAAGACAAAAGAGATTAAAGTTTTTAAAGAAGCATAGTTTGGAGAATGTAATGGAGAGTAATAAGAGAGTTAAAAGGAGTGATAAAAGGAAGAGTGTTGGAAGAGTTGTTAATAATTCGATACCATTTGTTTCTAATAAGACGGCTGAGTTGTTAGAATTGATTAAATTGGTTAAAAGGGAGAGGAGTTAGATGCAATAAGCGATATGCAGTATACAACAGTTATCTGTATATATCGCTTACTACATGTATACATGCATTCTGCATGTATACATCATGTTAAATACCTAAGACCTATAGTCAGCATTTATAGCAATATAATCATGACTGAAATCACAAGTATAATACTCAGCTGTGAACTTCTTATTTGAACCAAGTGATACTCTTATATTCAAATCTTCAAATTTAAGTATTCTTGAAGCTTCCTGTTCATCAACAGTCTGTGGTTCACCATTTACCAATAGTTTCAACTCAGCAGATCCATCAGCAGGTACAAATGATACAGAAGTCTTTGAAGGAATAACAGAATCAACATCAGAATATCCAACAGCACATAAGATACGACCCCAATTAGCATCTTCACCATTTAAAGCAGTTTTAACAAGTGGTGATGTAGCAATAGTTGAAGCAACACGTTTAGCATCTTCAAAAGATTCAGCATCAGTTACTGATATTGTAACAAATTTAGTTGCACCTTCACCATCTCTTACAATTAATTGAGCCAATTGTTTTGCAAAATCAGTTATTACTTCTTTTAAAGTTTCATAAGCTTGAGTTCCTTTTACAATTTGATTACCTCCAGCAGCACCATTTGCTAGAGCAACAATTGTATCATTTGTTGACATATCACCATCTACAGAGATTGAATTAAATGAACGATCAACAGCATATTGTAAGATTGATTTTAAATCATCAGAATTTACAGGAGCATCAGTTACAAAGAAAGCAAGCATTGTTGCCATATTTGGATGAATCATACCTGCACCTTTTGCCATACCAGCAACTCTATATTCCTTTGAATCAACTTTAAATACTTTAGATACAAGTTTAGGGAAAGTATCAGTTGTACAAATAGCAGTAGCAGCATTTAACCAATCATTATGAGTATTACCAAATTTAATTGAATCAACACCAGAAGTAATTTTAGACATATTTAAACGTTGTCCAATAACACCTGTACTCATTACTAAACTTGGTTGACCAATTAATTTCGTCATAGTATTTGCATCTTCAAGACCACCATTACCAGTAACAGCATTTGCACAACCACTATTTACAATAATACCCTTTATACCATTACCATTAGTTTGTTCAAGTACTTGTCTTGATACTAAAACAGGAGCAGCTTTAAATTTGTTTTTTGTAAACATACCAGCTGAATTTGATGGAGTATCGGATTTAAGAATCATAAGATCAAGACCTTTTTTCTTAATACCGCAAGATGTACTACCAATTGAAAACCCAAGAGGGTATTTACCTGAGTTTGGTATATACTTAGCTTTCGAAGATAAATATCTAATGAAACGCATTTGTATTGATTACCTAATTAGGAAATAAATAAATAAACAATATAACAACTAAAAAACAACAAAATATACCAAGTAGACAAAATATGTAACAATATAACAGTATAAATATAAAATTATATGTGTAAGTGTATACTTGTACAGGTATGTATGTGGTTGTAAGTTAAGTAACGATTACCGCTTTAGGAAATTTTAACTTCACCAAACTACAATGTCAAAACTCTCAGATAATGAAAATGATGAAAATGATCTACATATACGTGATGAAGATTTAATTGATGAATTAGATGATGAACAAAATAATGATACAGAAAATATTGATATTCCTTTACCAAAGAAAAGTAAAGGTGGTAGAAATTATATAGCAAAACGTAAATATTTACATTCAAAAAGACGTAGATTACCTGCATTTTTTGATGGACCAGAAGCTTATTTTGAATTTCATAGATGGAAACCAGATACAAAACAATCACAAGCATGGATACCACAAATGGATATGGAAACATATACATTATTAACAAATGATTTATTGAATGAAAACTCTAATATTTCGAATCATTTATTAGAAGTTTATGAAATGACTTTTCCTCAATGGAAATTTGAACTTTATTCTAATAAATCATTATTATTTTATGGAATTGGATCAAAACGATTTTTAATTGAGAAATTTGTTAAATATTTGAAATTAAAAAATATCATTATAAATGGTTATAATTGGGAACTTCTTTTCAGTGAAGTAGTTAAAAAGTTATTTCATCTTATATTACCAACTACACAATGTCCTTCTTCATCTCAAGATACTTTAAACCTTATTAAACATGCTCTTAATATATCACCACCTAAATATCCTGTTGTTATTGCTATAAACAGTTTAGATGGTGAAGCATTAAGATCAATTCATGTTCAACGTATATTTTCAAGTCTTGCACAATTTTCAAAGATTTTTATAATTGCTTCTTCTGATAATTTTAATGCTCCTTTATTATGGAATGCTCATTTAAGGTTTCAATATCGTTTTATATTTCATGAAACTCATACTTATATACCTTATATGGTTGAAACAATTTATTATGATCCACCATCTGCTGGTCATTCAACAAGACCAATTGGTGATCGTGGTATAAAATATGTATTACAAAGTGTTACTGCAAATGCTCAACAAGTATATAGAGTATTAGTATCAAATCAAATTGATAATGTTGATAATCTTGCTGCTAAGATTGGCCATGAAGCTGTTGAAGAATCAACTAATTCTACTTTTGGTTTAGAAATTAAAGATCTTTATCATTTATGTGCTGCTGAATTTATAGTTACAAATGAATCAAATTTGCGTACTATATTGCAAGAATTTGTTGAACATCAAATGGCAATAATTGCAACAAAGTCAAATGGTTCAGAATTTGTTTATATACCTTTTAATAAGGATACGTTAGAGTCTATTGTTGAGTTTGAGGAGTTGACGGGATAGTCACTTAGCTGTCACTTAGCGATAGCTAAGTGATGGCTATGTGGTAGATAGACAGATAGTATCCTTCTCTCACTACAGACACACCTGCTATTCCTTATCTCTTACTTAGCTATCGCTAAGTAAAAGCTAAGTCATCAAATACACAGTATCCTTCTCTCACTACAGACACTCCCGCTATTCCTTATGTCTCAGTTAGCTATCGCTAACTGAAAGCTAAGTCATCAAATACACTTAGCAACCTTACTAACATCCCTTCTCTCATAAGCATCCCTTGCCATCTCTTGAAGTGTACTCATCTCTCCACTATTCATACACATATCACGGAATGTCGATCCCTCTCTTTCAATTAAAACATAAGGTGAATTATACTCAATTACTCTTCCTGCATCCATAACTAAAATCATATCATAATCAATAATAGATTTTAACCTATGTGCAATTGTAATCAATGTACTTTCACCAAACTCTTCTCTAATTGTCCTTTGAATCCTTGCATCTGTATCATAATCAATTGAAGCTGTTGCTTCATCAAGTAAAATCAATTTTGGCATTAATAAAAGACTTCTTGCTAAACACATTAATTGCCTTTGTCCATGTGATAAATTCGATCCTCCTTCTTCAACTTGATACCCTAAATTATAAAATATATTAATATTCTCACCTGTATCCTCTTCAGTTCTTTCCATATAATCATCTGAGATCAATTGAACCCTTCTAAGTGCTTCATAAACTTGTCTGTCACTATAATTATCAAAAGGATCAAGATTAAACCTAATAGTTCCTGTAAATAATGTAGGATCTTGTGGAATAATCGTTAATGCATGTCTTAAATCATGTAATCCAATTGTAGATATATCAATATCATCAATTTCAATCTTACCACTTTCAGCTTCCAAAAATCTAAAAAATGCTGATATAATAGTTGATTTACCTGCTCCTGTACGTCCAACAACTCCAATTTTAGCTCTAGGCATAACTTCAAATGAAACTCCATTAATAACATATGGTAAATCTTCTGCATACCTTAATGATAAATCTTCAACAATAATATGTCCTTCAGATGGCCATGTTTCAAGTGGTCTTTTATTTTCAATAATTGCAGGTGCTTCTTGATCAACATTAACATATTCATCAACTCTTTCAACTGAATTCATATTAATCTCTAAAGCAGAATACATTCTAACAACCCAAAGTAAATTCTCATTAAATGTTAATGCATAACTTAATGATAATCCTGCTAATCCTGAATCAATTCTATCTCCTGCCATAAATACAAAAAATGCTGCAAAAAATGATACAAATGCTCCTGTAATATCTGCTCTAATACTAAGCCATCTATTAGCTATCCAAAGATAAATAAATGGTCTATGATTTGTATCTAACATATCCAAATTGGTTCTAACAAATCTACGTTCATCTCCATATGCACGAATAGTTGATACTCCTGTTAATGTCTCTCCAAAATGTTGAAACATAGGACTTTTGCTAACTGAATCTAATCTTTTTAATGCACGAGATGCACTCAAATAAAGATGTCCAATTATACAATAAACAATTGTAATAAATACTGCTGCTGTCAAAAATGAAGGTGTAATAAATGAAATAAGTAGAATAACAGTTAATGATGAAAGAAGCATTTGAAAGAAAAATATTGAAATTCCTGCAAGTTCTTGATCAATAGTTTCAATATCTTTTGAAAATCTATTCAAAATACGTCCAAGAGGTGTAGAATCAAAAAATCTAAGTCTTGCATATAACATAGAATTAAGAAGTCTTTCAAATACAATTCTTGATGCATTAAGACTTCCATAAAACAGAATAAACTCTCTAACAACTGCAATTATGTTATACCAAAGAGATAAAATACCAAATCCAGCTAAATAATATCCATTACTATGTCCATCAAAAGAAGTTGTAGATCTATCTAAAGTTGTAAAAGCATTTGAATGAAACATAGCCTTAAAACGATTAACAAGATGAATAAATGCAAGTGAAAAATCTCCTGAATGTGTAGTTCCACTAGATGATGTTTCAAAAATATGGTATCCGGAAATTGTTTCATCATAAGGAACACCTTGAGCCCATTCTCTAATCCAATAAGACTGTGCAACTTGTGTAATTTGAAGAATAGAAAAAGCTGCTACAACTGCAACCCAAAAGTACCATGGTCCTAATGCTGCAAGGTATGATGTATATGTCTCCCAAGATAATGCACCTTCAGCATATGCTTCTTCATTATCTTGTGGTTTCTTCTTTTGTGCAGGTACTTGTTCAACAGTTTCCTCTTCTAATAAACCTTGTTCAGCTAATCTATCAATAACCTTTGAAGTTTCAACAGTTTCATCTAATTCTGCTAAATTAGCACTTGATTGTATTCTTGATGCAGCCATAGATTGAATTGCACTACTTTTAACTAATTCATCTTCACCTAATAAACCTGCTTCTGCAACTTCACTTGGAGATCCTTGACCAGCAACACGTCCATTTTGCATTACAACAACATGTTTAGCAGCTTTAATAGTAAGAGCAACATTATGAGAAACTAAAATACATGTTCTTCCATTCATTAAATCTCCTAAAAGACCATTCTCATAAATCCATAATGATGTATGTGAATCAACTGCACTTAAACAATCATCAAGTAATAAATGTTTAGCATTTGAATAAATAGCTCTAGCTAATGAAATTCTTTGCTTTTGTCCTCCTGATAATGCAATACCTTTTTCACCAACTTGTGTTTCATCTCCATAATCTAATATATCAAAATCTCTTTGAAGAGCACATGCTTTAACTGTTGCTTTATATCTTTCAGCATCAAAAGCAGCAGAAAATAAAATATTATTTTTAATTGTGTCATTAAGAAGCCAAGCTTGTTGAGCACAATAAGCAACTGAATCAATTAATTTTGTTTCAGGATCAGGTATTAAGTCTTCTCTTGAACAAATACCAGGTAAATAAACAGCACCAGAATAGACATTCATTTCACCAAGTAATGCTAATAACAATGAAGATTTTCCTGAACCTGTTGGACCTGTAATTACAGTCAATTCAGCTGGTTCAAAACTAACACAAATATCACGTAATTTAAAATCAGTTCCTGAAGAAACTTCAGACCATCCACATGTAACATTTTCAAATCCAATTATAGGAGAATTAACTTTTCTTGGTAAAGAATTAACTTGATCATATTTCTTTGTTTCATCTTCTTTAAGAAACTCAGCAATTCTATCAATTGAAACTTTTGATTGAATAGCATTAATAAGCATATCAGAGATTTCATCAAGAGGTCTTTTCAATAAATCAAATAAAGTCATTGCAGTAAAAGCAACAGGTACTTTCAAATGTTGTTTACTAACCATTGTATAACAAGCAAATGTAGCCATTGTAATAAGTGGAGGTGAAGCACAATAATTAACAGAGTATAAAATCCATACCATATATCTGCGTAAAAGACCAGATAATTCTTCAGCTCTTGATTTTTTAACTATACTCTTAAACAATTCTTCCCATCCAAAATATTTGATAATACGAATATTTTGCATAACTTCATTTGTAGTATGAATACGCTTATCAGTTGTTTTCATTAAATTTGCTTGAGCACGTGAAAAGAGTTGTGAACAAAGATAAGATGTAGGAAAAAGTAGAATTAAAACAGCAGCTCCTGCAAGAAAAGACCAACCCAATAATAAGTAAAGTAATGTAAGAGCAACTATTAAAGTTACAAATGCTTGTACAAAGAAATGTAAATAAGCAGATATTTCAGAAACTTTATAAGCATCAACAGACATTAAATTAATAATTTCACCATGTTTAGCACCAGCAGAAGAATCATTATCCATCAAAGAAGTTGAATCTTCTTCATCTTCAGTTGGAGCATGAACATAAATACGACGTCTTAGAGCTTTTGAATAGATTTCAGAGACTAAGACAGCTCTAATTCTTATACATAAGATACGACCAACATAAAGAGCTTGACCACTAAATAAAGATGTTGCGACTTGACTTAAACCAAGTCCAATAGCAAAAAGCCAAGCTACAGAAGTAGGAGAAGTTCCTGGAGATTCTATATAATCCAATATCTTTTTAACAAGGTATACAGGGATAATATTTGATACAGAAGCAAGGAAAGCCCAAAAGAAAGCGGCAGCTAATTGAGCTTTAAAATACCAACAAAGATCAAGAGTAAAAGAATTTGAATGTCTAATTTTTCTAAATTTATTTGAGACATAAACTGAATGATCAGTTGGACGTAAATCAGGTACATCTTCAAGAGTTAAAGTCTTTCTAATAGATTTGAATATAATTGAATCCACATAAGAAAATAAAGATTTAGAAAGTAAAGAACCAAATATATCAGGTGAAGGTATAGTACCAGTTTTATATTCTAATCTCATTGTAGAATTCTTAATTCTTGAAGTGAATACAGACATTAATAGAAGAGTATGACAGAAGAAATAAGAAGTGAAAAACCCAACAAAATAAGCATCTTCATGTCCAATTATATAAGATCTTAAATTTATAATTGCTCCAAGATAAGAAAAGATTATAAAATTAGTTGAATGAGTCCATAATTTTGAAAGAAAAGGAGCATTTGGAAGTGAAATTCTTATAAGATAAAGAATTAAAATATAAGACCAAAATATAATTGATGAAGCAGATGAATATGAAGTATAAGATGTTTCATCATCTGGAAGATCAAGTAATGAAAGAACAGATAATATCAGTATAATGAATACCAATAGAACTTCAATAAAATCACGTAATCTTTTATATTTTGGTACACTGATTGTAATTGTTGTATCAGTTACATTTGAAAGATCAGTAATTTTCATTTCTGATAAAGTAGCTCTTGATTTTGAATGATCATGATGATGTCTATTTAAATCATTATATGAAGAATCTGTGAATAAAGGAGCTATAGGTTTTGTTAATGGACCTTCTTCTTGAACAAATAATAGTACTGATTTACATAGTATTATCAAGAATGAAGTTAACATCAAAAATGATGGTAAATAAACTCCAATATAATAACTTCTAGTACATGGTGTTAAATCATCAGAATTCCAAATACCAGAACAATTGTCGGTCATTTCTTAAGATCAGATAAAAAATTAGTGATGTAAAAAAGATATGACAAATAGACAAAAAAGGACAAAAAAGGACAAAAAGGATGTAAAAAGGACGTAAAAATGACCAAATAGAAAACGTAAATAACCAAGTAAAAGGGATTGTAAAAAAGTCGTAAAAAGTTGTAAAAAATGAGTCAGACTTCGGTTTGTCTATTTTCGTAACAAAAAAAAACTCGCTTTACTTTTCGGCTACTTTTTTCACTTCAATTTTCAATTGGATTTTTTAACCAAAAAAAATATCGTCTCTTTTTGTTGATGAAAAAAAAGAGAGGTTGAAGTAAGAAGTCAAGAATGAGTAACACAAGAAATGGCTTTTTTTCGTAAGGGTGACCCCTTTAAAAATCGTTAGTACTTTTCTTAACCAATCTTTATGTATATTCCTATACACAAAATAAACACAAATATTATGTTTTATTACTGCTTATTACTTAAATTTACTGATTTAAGAGCAGTAGATAATAAATAAAACAGTATATGAGATGAATCAATAAGAATATAGGAATGTATAAGAATATAAGAAAATTTCTTTACAAGCGGCTTATTTCTTTCATTTGTTTAATGCATCCGTTCTTTTTCGTATTATGATCGACATAAAGAGCAACCTATAAACAATTGACTACTATGGTATATAAACAATTGACTGTAAACTGTTATGTCTCAACTGTGACTTATTTTGTAGTCATTCGTAGCTTTAATGCATCGTAACTTAGTCTTCATTCATACATCCATCACATTTATCACATATATATCTCATATCCTTCATCTCATCCGTAACTTTCATATTCTATTACTCCAGCTAATACGTTCATTTACATTATAATACTCTTATACTTCGGCAATCAACTTTATTGCATTACAAGAGTTCCTTAAACAATCATATTCGGAGGGTCCGTCAAGTATCCGCTTAACCTAAATCACCATTATCGGGTCTTCAGGCACACTAAATCTTTACATATATTCATACATATTCATACATATTTCAACATATTTTAAATAAAATTACACCAAAATGTTCAATAATATACCTCTTTTTCTTGGCTATATTTGATACATTTTTTACACACAATAGTACTACTTTTCATTATTTAAAATAGATAATAAATCATTACTTTTGTGATGACGTAGTGTCTACTTATGGACCTGTCAAATAAAAGTTTATCTGACAGTTCAACTGCTTTAAAGTAAATCCGGGGGAAAGCGATCGAAATATCTCGAATAATTTCATCATATATTATTGATATTCTTATTAATGCAATTATGAATCAATATTATTCAGCTTTTGGAATGATCGGAAATTTGGACTTGTGATTTTCAATATAAAAACACTTCAAAATGTTTCAAAAATGTGTCAAAAATGTGTCAATACATTCTAACTATTATCAACTTACTTAATGGGCTTCAATATATACATACGCAAGTGGTAACAAATCATTAACCATTAACCCTCCCGAATCTTGTCAGATCAGTCTTACTAATTCTGGTTCAGATTGGTATTGGACTGTATTCTCTATCTTTTCAGTATTGTCTTTATCATATGTAGTTTGGACTTATAAAGTTCCTAGAAAAAACGAACTCTTTATTACCTTTCCATTTTTTCTTCTTTTGTTGCTTCTTTAACTTACTTCACTCTTGCATCTAATTTGGGATATACGTATATTCCAGTAGAGTTCACACATTATATGTCTGGTGATCGTCAAGTATTTTATGCAAGGTATATAGGTTGGTTTATTTCTGCTTCTTTGTTTTTCTTAACATTACACCTTTATCCTAGAGTTCATTGGGTAACAACTATATTTTCAATTGGTGTTACTTGGGTTACAATTGTTTCAGCTTTAATTGGTTCTTTAGTATCTTCATCTTATAAATGGGGTTACTTTACATTCGGTGTTGCAGCAGGTATTCTTCTTGTTTACTAGTTAGTATTTGTAGCTAGACCCAACGCTTATGAAATTAGCTTTCAAGTTGGTAGATACTTCGATATAAGTATAGGCAGCTTTCTAGTTTTGTTCTTGCTTTATCCTATATGTTGGGGTTTATCTGAAGGTGGTAATGTCATCTCTCCTACTTCAGAAGGTGTATTCTATGGTGTATTAGATATATGTACATTAGTATTAGTTAATACATATATCTTGTATAGTGCTAGAAAGGTCACAGTAAATGAGTATGGTCTTCCATTTTCTACATCTGTTACCAAAGAGCAAGAAACTAGATTATCTTCTAAAACTCTTTAAGCAGCAACAGCATTTTAACTTAAAATATAATATACTGTATATATCAAAGTAGTCTTGCCAGTGTTAACCTTACAGTTGACGTCGATATTAACGCTAACATCTCATTTTCCAATATCTGCATGAATATCATACCTAACTTCAAGAATACGTGATTCATATAAGCTATTGTTCAGTAAATTTATCACAGAAAGTGCATCTTGAGCATTATAATATCTAGCTATAACAAATCCTTTGCTATGACCATCAGCACCTCTAAGTAAATTGAACCTTTCAGAGAAAGTTCCAGTCATATAATTAACATAATATTCTAAAGTAAGTTCGTCAGCAAAAAATGGTATATTCCCAATAAAAATCTTACATGGATCAACAATATAATCAATATCATCCCTTGTAAACTGAAATCTAATATAAGGATAAGGAGAAGGTAAACGACCTTCTTCCTTTGCCTTAATCTTTAAGATTCTTAAATTATATGCTTCTTGAGGGTAATAAGGATGAGATGGAATATAATGACTTGGTTGTAATTGAGCTCCATAAACAATTACTTGACCTGTTGTGTCTATAACAACAGGGAATGAATATGATGCTGCTGAACGAACAGTTCTTCCCATGAACGTAACCTTTTCAATATTTTTTGTAAGCTTGATAGCATTTTTATAACCTTTAACTCTAATTATACCAAGGTTTTCAATTTTACTTTTTCTTCCTTTAGCTACAGAACAGTGCCTGATGATTTCAGGTTCTAAGAACCTTTTTGCAAGATCCTTTAATTCTTGCCATTTTGCTCTGATTGGTAAATTAGTAATCATAATTGTAAATTCATCTAAAAATGATACATATTCTTTACCTGGAGGCGGTAAAAGCCGAGGAATTGTTAGTGAAGAGTAAACAAAGTTATGATGAATTGGTACTTCTTCAAGTATACATTTATCTAATTTTCTTATGATACCACAATTTTCTATATAATCAGATTCTAAATAAGGATTTGGTATACAAGCAGAGAACATTTCCGGGTATGAACAATATTCTGAATTTGGAGAAGAATAACCAACAAGTTCAGATCTTAATGTATCTGGAGCTGGTATTCTAAAATGTTCATTTCTTATCAGTTCTGGTGATGGTAAAGAGTAATGAGGAGATAAAGGAATCCATGAAAGTGTATGAGGTAAGAATATATGATTTGGTAAGCTGTTAGCAGAAACGTTTCCTATATCATTTGAATGAATAGAGGAATCAACAGATACGCCCAAAGAGATAGCAGGTATAAAGAGAATGTTGTTATCTTTAGGTATATAGTGTTGCTTTTGTTTAGGTATTTCTACTTCCGTTGCTTCTACTTCTGGAAGAATTGTTTCTTCATTGTCCATGAAGAAGTTGCTGTAGCTGTACAAAAAAGAATTATAACAAAAAAGTACTTGAGATTGTTTAAAAAGTTACGAAAATGGTACAACTTTGTAAATAGAAGCAATTATATATATATTATCGGGGATTGGAAGCTATTTTTGTAATCAAGATAGTGAATGTTACCAAGATTAGATTGCGATAGGATCATATAGCTATAACTTGAGAGATTAAGATAGGCTTGAATATATTGAAGATTCTAGGAGTATTTTGGTTTTATTATAGCTTTACATTAAACCAAGCCTAGTTATTTATTTCTTTAGATGAAATGATATAATTGAACCTTTAACGTCATCAAAATGAACAAATTGTATGTCTATTGGTTTACCGATTTTCTTTTACATCGGAGTTAACTTATTTAAAACCCAAAGTCTTTTCCAAACAATGATGTTAAACTTGCTTGTCTACTACGGTAAGTGGAGATGATGAAATAAGATAAAATAAACACATTGCTAGGAGTTACTATTAATGGCATATATTCAAGCTATTCTATTAGATAACTCCATAATTATTGTAAATAAAACTGTATTAAGCGATTTGACAATCTGCGTTATTCTTTGAACAATTAGACATTTAGCCTATTACATTTTAATACTACTATAAGTTATACTTCATTTCAACTTAACTTATGGGGTTGTATTAACGATTGAAGCGCTTATATGTAATCTTCAGTTTAAACATTAAATGGAGGTTTAACTTTTACTACTAAAGTTTAGATCTGTAAATCAATAGGAAACTGTTACTTTGCAATACGACTTAACCATTGATCATTTATAGCAAACAAACGCTGTCTATGTTTTAGACATTTACTACGTAGATTTAAGTTCAGACAACTCTATTGTTTGGAATTAAATTCTGAAATAATCATATTCATATCTACTGAATATTTTTTTATTATAAACTTTGTTCTAGGTTTAATTTTATATTTAATTAATAGAAGAGGCGATGTAAAAGATAAAATATCTATGTATACAAATAGAGTTATTTTGACAGCTGTCAAATCTAAAATTTACCAATAATACGCTTAAGAATCCAAAACTTAACGTAGATCATTAAATGATCTACAATGCTAAGCCGCTAGTACAACCTTAATAATACCCCGCTGTTTTTATGTAATGTAATCGATAATTTCAATATGTTACATCTTAAAAATACTATCTTAAGCGTTTTTATATGTTAAGATTGTGTCATTTATTTATCTCTAATTTCAATGGTTATTTTAGCTTTAAATTTTCTTGTTTATGACCAATAAACTATGTAAGTTATTATAACGTCTACTTTATAATACAATGCTGTTAAACTAGTCTATTACAAAGAAGACTTAATGAGGTTCATTAAGGGCATTTATTTGATAAAATAATGTATCAAAGAACCTAAATTGGTTGTTTTGATTTGTGGGGGAAGTAATTCTATGTAAACTGTGAAAAATGTATCCATAGATTGACAATCTATTAGTGATAGATTATACAGTTCGCATTTTGCTTAACATAATGCGGGGGTAATGCGAAATGTATCGCAAATGCATATACAAATGAGTAAGTTGAAAGATCAATATTACGTCTTATATAAACTTAATAATATAACAAATAGTTTAAACACGTTAACAAAATACAGACAGTTACGCTTCTTCCAATGATCTAATTGTTAGAAACAGATTGACGCTTATAAGGATGATTCTTGTTCTTAAATCTTCGATTTTTATTATTAAACTTTCCGAAGTGTTTCTCTTGTTTTGTAGGTTTAAATTCTACAAGTCCGAATTTCTTAATTCTTGCAATTTGCTTCTCAGCATCTTTCCAATCATCAGTACCAAACCTTTTTGAACGAGCAATTTGTCTTTCTAAATCTTCAATTGCTAATTTCTCCTTCTCTTCTTTTGTTAATTCTTTAACAGGTTCTTCAGTCTCAACAGTCTCAGATTCTTCAGTTTTACTCTCAACAACAGGAACATCTGTTGTATCCTTTGGCTCTTCAACTTCAGGTTCTAACTTATTTTCCTCGGGAGCATCTGTTTCTCCACCTTCAAGTCTTGCAATTAATTCAGATTTATTACCTAAAGTTGAAAGTCCCTTCTCTTTTAGAAGCTCTTTTAATTCAGTTACTTTCAATGCAGAATAGTTAGACATCCTTGATTTTTACAGGCCTTTGCACGTGGGTTTTTTAAGGTTTTTAAAATCTTTAACAAATATCAACCAAATTTAGCCAATTTGACACCGAATACCTAGAAATACAATATTAATCACGTATTATAGGTCTGAAGAATGTTCGAAGATGTATGTAGAAGGTGAATGGTGGTTCACCATTTACTATGTTGAATGTAGGGTAACTTACAGGTTTCAACTTCATATCATATCTTCTAACTTATGTATCTTCTACTTAACTTGATATAAATTAATATTATATAAACAATGTTTAATGTGATCCCACCAATTAAGTGTAGTGATTAAATGTAGTATAATGTGGTGCGGAATCATGTGTGGGGCGGAATCATAGGTTGTATGTTACATCCGTCAAGATTCTAGAACCAACTTGTTTATCAATTGAATCTCCACTATTAAGTGATACAATATCTTCATCAATTGTCAAACCTTCATGTGAGTATTCTGAGTTATTAGAACTTATAGGTTCATTAGAATCATCTGAGCCAATTGCATCCAAGTCAGCATTCTTATAAACATCACCAATACTATTTGCACTCATTTCAGAAGCTTTCTCTGTATTATCACCTTCTCTATTTAAAAGTAAGTAATCTTCTAATGCAGCAGATAAAGCACTATCATCCTTTGAAGATCTATCCATTGAACATGAAGTAAAAATCAAATCAGATTTAAGTTCATCAAAGATATCCCATTCATCACCTGATCCTTCTCTTTCTGTATAATTAGCAAGAGAAAATTGATGATCTGTATATATAGGAGGTTTAGGTGTTATTGTATGTAATTCTGCCTCATTTAACATTTCAACAACTTTAGGACGATCCAATAATCTATGTAAACATCCTTTCATACAATCTTGTCTGTTGACAAACAAGTTAATGGAATTCTGTTCTAATCCACGAGATATTCTAACTGGTGAAAGTAAAAATCTTTGATAAGGGTATACCCTATGAGATTCTTCATAGTTAGCAAAGAAATCAATCGTACTAAGATCATTCCTTATACCTAACAATATTCCAGGTGCAAGGAATGTTGCATTTATGTAGTTATTAGATACAGACCAAGATTTAGATAAAGTTTCACTTGCAGTTTTATTAGTAGAATCAGTAGGAAATATTGGTGCATATTTAAACATATGAAGAGATCCTGCTTCTGTAACAAGAGAAAAGCTATTGTTCATTGTATTCCAACTCATTGAAAGAACAACAGCAGATGTAAGTCCTCTAGAAAATGTATATTCTAATACTAGTCTGGAAGGTACAAATCTTGTATCATAAAAATGAATTAAGTTTCCTTTAGAAGATACAGTTGCAAGGTAAGAACCACATGGAGATAAAGATATAAATGAAACAGGACCAGGAGGATAAAATACAGCTAGAGTTCTTCTAGAAGATAAGCAAACAAGAGCCAATGCCTGAGGAGAATTTGTGTTTTGATTAGTGTTCTTGTGATGATTAGGTGGTGGAGATATAGAAAGGGATTGAGATTGAGATTGATTAGCCCAATATGCTTTCAAACCAGCTACACCAGATTCTGAAGCTTGACGAAATTTATCAGCAGCTATATTAGTAACATGAGAAATAAGCTTTGTTATAAAAGAGCTTGGATCAGAACCACTTATATTTATATCTTTTGCTAATGAATCAACCAATGGGAAGAAAGAGAGCAAAGAAGATAATTGTGAAGTAGATAAAGAAAAAGCAGCTAAATTGTCAGCAACTGCTACTAGAGGAATTTGATTATAATAAGAACATCTAAAAGGAAGTTCTATAGTCTCTGAAAAAGGACCAAATGTTGGATCATTGCTTGAAGCAGTAGAAGCAGTTTGAGGATCCAAGAATACAGGAGAAGTAAACCAAAGCATATAACCATTTGGATTTACAAGGATTGCAGATGTAGTATTTGAAGATAGAAAATGATACCCACCTAAAGGTTGATTATTTGAAGGTGATGATTTAGAGAAAGTGAATGTTTTATGATAAACAACATCAACTCTTGAAGAAGATATAGTAAAAGAGAGAATCTGAAATATGGGATCATTTGAATCAATATCAGGAGTCATTTGTACAAGTATATGAATGTCCTTACAGATACAATTAGTAAGAGCTTTAGAAATAACGAAATTAGCATTTGTAATTGATCTTGAGAAAGATGAATCAAAATCAACCAATTGTAATTCTGAATCCGATACAAGTTGCCACAATTCTATAGCTGATCTATAAACAATTAAAAGAAGACCAGAAGGAAGCATTTCGATGTTAATTATAGGAGAATCCAAAGGTTTAATTGGTATATCGTTATGGATAAGATTTGAAGAGTTATTAGTATTTGATTGTTTTTCAGGATCAGGAGATGTTGATCTAACATTAAGTAATTTTCTTGCAGCATTTATGATTGGATTTTTTGTATTTGAATCAGTAAGATCCCTTTGTTTTTGTTAGTAAAACATGATTTGCAGTGATTCAGTGATTTGCAGCGATTTGCAAGGTCTGTTGATATATACTTACAAGGCAGTTATCTTTGGTACATTCATAGTCATTTTTGAATCAAAAGAAGTAGTAAGAGTATAAATATGAATTAAGTGGATGAATAAACCTTTAAATATGTAAGAAATGTGAAATTGTTGATTATATGATAAGGAGAAATGATGAAGGTAGCCGTGATAGGAGGGTTAACTGTATTGGGGAAGAGGAGTCATTTATAGTGAAGAGTAAGAAAGAGGTGCAAAAGCTATAAGAGGGGCGGGAACAAAAGGGTACAATAGATGTACAGAATAGGAAAAGGGTGAATAAGAGATAAATCATAGGTCCATTTTGGTAATATGTGTGTGATACTATATGTGATGAGTGTGATGAGTGTGATTATGGTGATATGAGTGTAATATGATGGGTGACATGTAGGTGATACGTATGTGATATGAGTAAGATACATACGTAGGTAACATAACGGTTATGATTCATATATCACACATAGAAGTAATTGATATGTCCTACATATGGGATATGTGCTGTCGCACATATGTCAAACGTATGGAACATATAACTCAAGGGTTCAACAAACTTCAAATCCGGGGTAATTCTAAACTTTAAAAACTAATGTACCTTAATTATTCTACAAATGGATAAAATAAACATCATAATCAAGTCAAAATCATTTCCTTATACATTATCAACAATCAAGTCAAAATCGTTTTTTTACTTATTGCGATCAAATTGAAAATAAAGTTTAAAATCTACCTCCACTTGCCCACTCCTACCATCTACTCTCCTCTATCTTTCCCATTCATCTCTTTACTCTCCTCTCCTTTTCTTCTCCTTGTAGTCAAAATGAGTAATTCACTCTTTCAAAAAAATGCTGAAATTAAATCCTTTGATGGTACAATTTTAAAATTGTCACATGAAAGTAAAACTTTAGGTTGTAATATGGCATTGAACCTATTTTTACCTGATTCATCTTCTTCGAAAATACCTTTACTTATATATCTTTCTGGTCTTACTTGTACTGGTGATAATTGCTTAGAAAAAGGTTTTATTCATAATTATGCTTCAAAACATAAAATAGCTGTATTATATCCTGATACTTCACCAAGAAATTTAGGTATTGAAGGTGAAGATGATTCTTATGATTTCGGTTCAGGCGCTGGGTTCTATATTGATGCAATTAAACAACCTTATGCTGGAAAATACAATATGTATACATATATAAATGACGAATTACAACAATTGTTATTTACTGAATTTACTCAATTAGATTCTTCAAAGGTCTCTTTAACTGGTCATTCAATGGGTGGTCATGGTGCTTTATCTATATTCTTAAAGAATCCAGGTAAGTATAGATCAGTATCAGCATTTGCACCTATATCTAATCCTGTTAATTGTCCATGGGGTGAAAAGGCATTTACTGGTTATCTTGGTGATGACAAATCTGAATGGATTAAACATGATTCAACTGAACTTATTAAGACTTATGAAGGTCCAAAACCTCAAATTCTTATAGATGTTGGTCTTGGTGATAATTTCTATAAAAACAAGCAATTATTACCTGAAAATTTTAAAGATGCTGCTGATTTAGTTAATTGGGATGTTAAATTGAGGTATCAAGATGGTTATGATCATTCATATTTCTTTATATCCACATTTGCTGCTGATCATGTACAGCATGCAGCAAACTTTTTACTTTGATAGTACACAAATATCTATACATAATTACATAATTACATAAGCGATGTATATATAATCACATAAGCGATATATATAATTGCATAAGCGATATAAATTATACATACGCGATAACTTGATAATTCTCATATGACATCATAAAGTACATGTGTTATAGACATGCACTTACCAACCACCAATGATCACCTTAAAAAGATCATTCAGGAAATACTCTTTCCTTATACTCTTAATCATCACTATTATACTTTATTTTAATAACTCTAAACTATCTTTTGATCATTTACCACTACATTCATTCTACGTTCATGAAGCTTCTGCTATACACCCCTTCTCAGATATAAAAATCTTTAAATGTGGTATAACTTGTCCTAAACTTGATCAATCATGGTCTATTGTACCTAAAGATATCTATTTAGGCTCTAAATGGGAAACTTTACATATTGCAACTCAAAGATTACCTGAAACTTACTCAAAGGATGATCTTGTTATAGCTGAAATCTACGTAGGAACTGATCCTGCTTCTTTTCATTCAAGGTTTGGTGCAATCTCAAAATGGGAATTAAGAGGTTATAATTTATGGGTAAATAGAATCTCTTTAGATGCTTTACTTATAGAAACTGAATTAGCTGATCAGGCTTTATTCGATCATCTAATAACAAGTATAACTATACTCTATGGTAATGATGCTGTAGATCCAAGACCTGCATGGGAATTACTTGATACTCCTCTACCAAATTCAATAGCTAGATTGTCTTACAGAATAGGCCCTAGAATCGAAGTGGCAACTCCAGTTTTGAGAATACAACCTCATAATTCTTACAAAATCTTACAGGCTGCTGATCTTCATTACAATAGTAAAGGTCCAGGTCATTGTCGTGATGCTTATCCTCCTGAAACTGCTAAAGATTGTCTTGCTGATACTAGATCAACTACTTTCTTTGAATTGACTCTTGATAATCAATATCCTGATTTAGTAGCTTTTACTGGTGACCAAATAGGAACTGGTGAACCTTCAGATTTACCTGATGCTGAAACTGCTCTATTCAAAGTACTAGCTCCTGTAATTAAAAGGGAAATACCTTACTTCCTTATATTTGGAAATCATGATGATGAAGGTAATCTATCTCGTGCTCAATTAATGACTATTGCTTCACTTCTACCTTATTCTCTTGCCACTTCTGGTCCTGATGATGTTGACGGTATAGGAAACTATCTTCTTCAAGTATATGCACCTAAGAATCTTCATACTGCTATTACACTTTATGCTTTAGATTCTCATTCATATTCATTGTCTAAAACGAAATCTGGTTATGACCATCTTCATTCAAATCAGCTACAATATTTAGTTGACGCAACAAACAAAATCAAAAAGTCTTCAGATGCCTACACTCACATACATCTTTCTATGGCATTCTTACATATTCCAGTACCTGAAATGGCCGACAAGGAAATACAAAGAATCGGCGAATACCGTGAACGAAGTACTGCATCCTATTTCAACCCAGGAACTGCTCATATTTTATCATCAATTGGTGTCACTGTTGCTACTTTTGGACATGATCATGTAAACGATTTCTGTGGTTATTCTGATCACAATGTTGATTTCGATCCTAAATCTATAAATGACTTGGTACCACAAGAAAGGAAACCTATATGGTTATGCTATGGTGGTGGTTCAGGAATGGGTGGTTATGGAGGATATGGTGGTTACATTAGAAGAATGCGTATGTTTGAACTTGATCCTAATATTGGTTCTATCAAATCATGGAAAATATTAGAACATGGCGACATTGCCCGTGTTGATGAACAAATACTTGTAGAAAATGGTGAGGTTTCTAAATCATCTCTTTAGTGTGATGATTTTACACAGTTATCCATCACTTCAATGAAACTTAAACGATACTAAACCTTTTGACGTTTTGCACTATGTCCTTCAGAACCATCTGATGCTCCTTCTTCTTCATCATCATCCATATCAACATCATTATCATCACCTTCTTCATCTTCTGAAGAATCTGATCCAGCTGCATCTTCATCAAACTCTTCTGCAATATCATCATCAGATGAATTAGCTTCAAAATCTTCATCTACTGATTCTTCATCTTCATCTGCTGATCCACGATCAAACTCTTCATCATCACTACCTTCATCTGCTAATATAGTAGATAATCTTTGTTGTTCTGCAGCAAGATCATTTTTAATCTTTATATTCTTTGACTTCAAGAATGATTCTAAATTGGTCAATTCTTCTCTATTGATATTAGAAAATTGATGATTTGCTCCAGTTCTAAGACTTATAGTAAAATCAAATGTCCTTGAAGATGTAGATGATGTTCCAACTCTTGCAACTGTTATAGACTGTACAGAATTATAAGGAATGTATACTGTTGGTTTTGGCAAAAAGACAAAACTTCTTTCCAAAGGATAAAGATGTCCTTCAGCAGCTTTTAATGAACATTTAACACCTGCTTGACCATGTTGAGATTTAAACGAACCAGGAACAATTAATTTCTTATCTGTCAAACCTTTAAATACTTGTGCAACAACTTCATATGCTGCTTGATCGTAATGAGACTTAATTCTTTCATTGTAAGTCTTTTTTATTTCATCTTCTTCTAAATTAATATCAAGCTCAAGTTCATCATCACGTAAGAATTGCATTACAAGGAAAGGATACCTTGTAAGACCTTGACGTAATGGAGGATCAACTTGTACTAAAAGAACATTGTGAATATCATCAGGTTTTGGAAGTAAAAACATACGTTGAACTGCAGTATATTGTACTTTGTAATCGTAGGTTTTACCTCTAAGTCTGAAAGAATCGGCATACATTTCAATATCGAATCTTCCACGAGGAGTAAGGAACAATATTTCTGAAAATGATGCAATTGATTGAATAGCAGAATCGTCAATATTTGCTTTCTCTTTTAATGTCTCATAAAAGTATTGTGCTGCACTTTGTTCATCATCTGCATCTCCTTCATTGGAATCACCATTTTCATCTTCATCTTTAACAGTTCCAGGTACATAAAATCTAACATCAACTATTTCATCACCTGCAATTGCACGTCTTTTACCTTGTCCAGGAGTTTCTAATTTAAGTTCAATTGCCACTTCATTCTTTCCAACAAGATTTGAATTAGCAACAGAAGAGTAAGGGATTTCAAAAGATGGTTTTCCTGAGACTTGCATAACCATTTCATTTCTTTCAAAATCAACATGTCCCCAATTCCATCCTCTTACAGAATGTTCTCGAACTTCAAGAGAAACGCCTAATTGTTGACGTAATACTTGCTTCAATTCTTCAAAATCATCTGTTTCGAAACCATCAAATATAACAACTCCTTTATTACTAGTTTGTAATCTACATTCATACCCTCTACAAGCTCTTGACCAGGTAGCTGACAAAATCTCAGAAGATGGCAATAGAAAGGGCTCTGTAAGCGAAGCTGGTAGCTGATTGGCATTCAATTCTGAAGGCAATGTAGCTCTCCATCCTAATCCTGAATCGGCTATCCTGATCTTTCCAGGGTACCTTGAAATATTCATAAATATGTCATCAAATTGTGCTGTCGACATATTGGGCAAAATATACAACAAAATATGTGAAAAACGCGTGTTTTATCACTAAAATAGTTGGTTGGTATATAAGAGAAAAATCTAGTATGGTGAATTGAAAATGGATGTTTACGCGTTCAGAAATGTAGGGTAACAATTCAATTTGTTTCCATATTCAAAGGAGCAAAAATATCCATAATTAGATGATTTGGATGTGTAATTGAATAAACAAGTTGAATAATTTAAGCTTTGATTTCAGCAGACGGCAATTGTTCGGCCAGTGAAGCGATTCATTGACCTACTGAACCCATTCGGCGGATCAATGAATCGCATCACGCTGGATTCAGTAACATATGCAACTCAAGAAAGCGTTAAAACACACATAATTAAACCAAGTATTCCCATCCTCCACCAAGTGAATATAACATCTTCCAAGTTCCTAGTATACATCCAGTAACAGCAGAAGCACCTACCAAAGTACCCATTACTTTCCAACCAATTGTTTCAGCACTAACTATTATATCTTCAAGATTTAGAGGATCACGACAATGTACTGCTGGTGGCGGTAATGTAGTATACCTTTGAATAGTTTTGCATTCCTCTTTAAACTCTTCTGTACCCATAACATATATCTTCCCATCAGGTCTAACAATCATAGGCATTGATTCATTATCGCCAGCGATATTTGATTTAAAATTACTACAAAGTTCTTTTAAATCAGATTGATCAATAGTAGTAGAAGAGTTTCTTCTTCTTTCTAACCTAACAGACTGTTCTAGCTGTCTTACCCATTGTGCTAATTGCGCTTGCATAAGTCTTTCTTGAAGTTGAGTTCGCTCTAGAATATTCTCAATATACGGATGTGGTGTATAAGAGAATGTTTGCGGAGGTATTGTCATTAGTTGACCTCTGTATAAAGTTCCAGAGAGTATTCTATTTGATCTCCAATCAAGAAATTTCTGTGCAGTTATATGACGTAACCAAGAAGCATATTCTTCTCTAAAAAGATATGAATAAAGCAAACCAAGATCTGATTCCATTAGTTTTGGTTGTGCTGATATTGCGTCATATTGTGAGTTCATTAATATACTTGCATCCATTTCTATTAGAGGATCAATCATAGCAGAAACAGCAAAAGGTAATGAAGAGTTAGCAATATTAGAATCATTACCAAACCAAAATATAGGTAAATCATCTAATGCATTAATAATTGTATGCTTTAATTCATTTAAGTCTTCATTTGACAATAGATCAGATTTAGTTATAATTGGAACTATAGGAAGATATTGACTTATAGAAGACATTAAATCAAGATCTGTTTGTGTAGGAGCAGAAGTAAAAGTATAAATACAAACATCTGGATGTGGTAAGCCAGGAGCAGCAATTAAAGTCATAGCATTTGAAACCAAAGCAGGATCAACATTAATTGCAGTAGCAGTACGCTCAAATTGATAATTCATATAGTCAGCTAATTCTGCTGCTTGAGAATTTGAGTTATTTGTTTTAGTTGTTAAATCAGCAAAACATATATTTCTCTCTAGAACAAAATCAGGATGACTATTAGATTTCAGTTTAGAATCTTCACCCCACCAATGTGGATAAGGTCTTGTAGAAGCCAATATTTCTTGAACTTGTCCAATTAAAGGAGCATCTCTTAATTCAGTAGGATCAAAATAAGCAATATGAGGACATGTTCTAAGTATAGCATGTATTAATGCTGTCTTACCTGATTGTTCAGAACCTGCTACTAATATTTTCAATTTTGTTAATGATTTACCAATATCAGTATATGATTTCTGTAAATTTGATTGTACATGAACAGTTGGCATAACAAGATCTTGTGAAGAATTACCAATAGATGTAGATAAACATAAATCAGCAGAACTTTCAGATGCAGGAGGTGCTGATATTAGAGTGAAAGACCATCCTATTGATTCAGAACAATCAGATAAAGATGGCATAGAAGAAGGTACAGGAGAAGATGATGATGAAAAGGAAGCAGAAGAAGCAGCTTTTGACATTCTTATAAAATTGGCAATTTTCAATACAAATTAGTTTTCGCTTATCAGTCAAATGATAAGATTCGCGTTTAAGAAGATCAAGTATTGAATGATGTCAATAATGCCGTAAAGGACAGGATAGTAAATATAACAAGTGGTATTAAGTGATGACAAGTGGTATTGAATAGTGTCAGGGCGTTCTAATATTCAATAAATAGATATATGTATAAAACAAGAAAGATCCTTATCAAACAAAGCGTGCTCAAAGGGGGAATGAAAGATCAAGGACAAGAAGGCAAGATCTATAAGGGTTTCAGTGCACGCTTTGTTTACTAAATAGTCAAATAACGTGATAAAGACTATACAAAAGGAAGGAGATCAATATAAACAAAAATATGGCAAAAGATGAAGGTCTATGATAAGTTTGTGTATGAATAGAAATGAGAGGGGGGATGTCGCTAAAGCAGGAAAGTGGAGTCAATTTAGATATTAAAATGTACGGCTGAAACTTAAAATTAATATATATTATCCAATAAAATACTCATATTGCTCCCAACAAGGCAAACTTTATTGTATAAAATTCATTATTGGACAATCATTTGATACTTTGCTTTACCCTGTTTTATATATAATATCATATTTTGAATATGTTTGGTTTCTTTTTGAGTGTTTTAAGGCAATAAACATCATAATGAAGGTATTGAGTACCTAATAATGTTGTGTGAACTTATATAGCAGAGAATATATGAAGATATGGATGTTAGAAGGAGTGAGAAAGAAGGTTGATATAGTTATCGATCGGTCAATGACCACAGTGATTCAAGTCATGACATCTAATGAATAGTAATCGCATTTTGGGGTTGCTAAACACAAGCTGCTTAGTAGAGAATGTTTAACAGAGAGAACGTTTAGTAAAATGAACTAGTAGAGAGAATGCTTAGCGGAGAGAGCCAGTAAAGAGAACACTTAGCAGAGAGAACTACTACAGAGAGCGCTTAGTAGAGATAAGTGATAGATTCCTTTAATGTATGTATAATTGAAGTAACTCATACCATTCAATGTCATAGTTCATACACACCTGCTTCAAGTAATTACTACATTATCAATTCACAAACTCATACACTATCATACAGTTAACTCATACATACCTAACTATTGCACACAATCGTATTTATCAAACCTATGCAGTCTTTTTCTTACGCTCTTTAGCTGCTGTACGTACCATTACCATTCCAACAAATGATCCAATTACAATTACTCCTAATATTAATGCAATCAATGGTAACCTTACTGCCCATACTCTAGGAGGAAAGAAACTATGTAGAGGATTAGGTTCATCTACAAATGGCATAATCAATGCCCATGTAGTATAATACACAAACACAAAAGTAGCTGCCGCTAACATTGAAAGTCCTACAAGTTTATCTGAAATGTATCCCATACTTTAACAAACAGTCTCAATTGTCCCTTATATGTCTGCCTTTTTAACAAAACAAAGGGCTATTATTCCTTTAAAACTTTATTATACGTAAAAAACCTCCTATTAATATTAAGATACTGATTTATCTTAATTTCTTATACTTTATGCAGTTGTTGTCCGCTTCTACAATACGTGTATGGTTTTTTTCTTCGTAATATAATATTACCCTGCTGAAACTATACATTTTTGTCTATTTAACCTTTTCCTTGTCAAGGCTCACTTCTCCATTTCGTCATACAAACACTCAACTTCCTGAATTTCTTATATAAAGTCTGTATTTGTTATTCAATTCTAGTTATATTGAAGAAAATCTATATAATTGGTTTATATTTGCATATAATTGGTCCTTATTTATACAATTAGGTTGAAGGATTTACATACCGAGTGGAAACTACATACTTAAAGTAACATACTCTACCAGAAACAATGACAGAAGACGAATCTCTTGCATCTCCATGGGAAGATGCTGTATCTATCTCAAAGGTTAATTCTCAAACTGATATTACTAAGGATACGAATGATGAAAAATCTACTATTACTGACGCTTTTAAACAGACCAACCCTAGCACTTCAAATGCTGCTTATTCGAAGAAGAATTCTACACCTATAAAAACACTTAATGTAGAAGAAGTTACAAATGATATGAACCCATTAGCACTTTCTGCAACTTTAGAAGAAGAAAATATTGGTGCAGATTCAATTGAAAGAGATTTAGAATCTGTTTCTTTGAATGATGGTCCTGTTGTACCCGCGTTTTCAAGCGTACCTGAAAACATGACTTCTACTGGCGCTTTAGCTACTCAGAATGCTGAAAATAAAAATACTACTACTGCTACTAAAAGTACCGATGAGCATATAAGTCGATTCGATATCGATGTAGGTGATCCAACTAAGATCACTGATATTACAACTGCCCATATAGTATACCTTGTTCAAACGCATACTGATGCTGATGGTTTTGTACCTGATAGTTCTGTATCTAGAAGATATAGAGACTTTAGATGGCTTTATCATGCTCTACAAGATAATCATCCTGGAGTAGTTGTACCTCCTCCACCTGAAAAGCAATTTGTAGGAAGATTTGAAGATGATTTTATAGAATCAAGAAGAGCCGCTTTAGAACGTATGCTTAAAAAGATTTCTACACATCCAAAATTGCAAAAGGATTTAAGTTTTAAACTATTTTTACAATCAGAAACATTTGCTGTTGATTCACGCAATATTAGACCTGAACCGGATACACCTGTTCCTTCATCTGGTGGAGGGTTTATGAACTCATTAGGTTTTGGGTTTGCTCCTAAGTTTGTGGAAAATGATAACTGGTTTGTTGATACAAAGATATATGTTGATGATTTAGATAATCAACTTAAATATATGGCTAAGGCTATAGGAACTATAGTTGAGCAACGAAAAGAACTATCGAATTCAACTGCTCAATTGTCAGAGTCTTTACATCAACTTGCTGAAGTTGAAATATCTCGATCACTTTCAGAATTAATTTCTAACTTAGCATTAGCAGAAAGTCGTATTCAGTCTGTTTATAATAGACAAAGCATGCAGGACATGTTAACTATCGGTGCAACTGTTGACGAATATATTGGCTCTATTGAGTCTTTTAGACATACTCTAATACAACGTCAAAAGGCATTTTTGAATCTTCAGCAAATAGATACCGAATTAAATAGAAAAAAAGCAGCAGTCGATAAAATAAGACGTCAAGGACGAACTCAACAAGATAAATTAGCTCAAGCACAATCTGAAGTAACTATACTTGAAGAAAAAGTTGCTCAAGCAAAGTCTTCTTTTGAAGAAATTGGTATTACAATTAAAAGGGAGTTTAAGAGACTTGATGTCGCTAGAAAGAGTGATTTTCATCAATCTATAGAAACATTCTTAGAATCTTCTGTTGAAGCTCAAAAGGAAGCTATCGAAATTTGGGAGACTTTCTATAGTCGTCAAGGATTTGATCAAGCGCTATAACGCCAGCACTTTATGGATTTAAAGATTGTTTATTTTGATGTTTTAATAAGCAAAATAGATTAAAGTGAAATTAGAATTATATATTTTGGAACAAGGAATTCCTTTAATCTTCTTTACATGATTGTTTTGTGATTTCAATTCACCAGCTTTCAAACTCTATTTTGAATTTTTAAACTTTAATTTATCGTCTACTCTTTCTTGTATTTTTTTTTCTCTTTTCACTAAACCATTTTAAAGAATACCAAATAACGCATCTTTTTTATTTTGATCTCCTTGAAAAAGTTGATTTAAGCTTACGTAAGCTAATTGTTTGATTTTTTTTTTGATAACCATCTACAGCGATAAAAGAAGATACCTAAACGATGCCGAAAATAGAGAAGACAAAGAACAGATTGCGGCGTCAAGAAGCATACGTCAAAGCGAAAAGTGAACAGTCAAGCAAAAGACATAAAGAGAGATCAGCAAGAGCTAAATTTGAAGCAGAACATCCAGAAGCAAAAGCTAAGAGATTAGCTGAAAATGTACCTCAAACTATTGACAGTAAAAGAGTTTTTGAAGAATCATTGAATGCTCCTATAGAAGAAACTGGCGATGAGTTTGCTGAATATTTTGATGGTAGGCCGCCTAAGGTTATAATTACTACAAGTAAACATGCTAAAAAAGAAGGATATAGTCTTGGAGAAGCACTAGTTAATGTTATACCTAATAGTGAATTCATGAAACGTGGATACAAGTATGAAATGAAAGATATTGCCAAATCAGCATCTGAGAAAGAATATACTGATGTCTTAATATTGAATGAAGATAAAAAGAAAGTTAATGGTATTACATTTCTTCACCTTCCAGAAGGTCCTACCATGTATTTCCATTTATCGTCATTAAAAATGCCTAAAGAGATTGCAAATCATGGTAAAGCAACAAACCATGATCCAGAACTGATATTGAATAATTTTTCAACAAGACTTGGTAAAACTGTTGGTAGAATGTTTCAGAGTTTGTTTCCGCAAAGACCTAATTTCTTTGGACGTCAGGCTGTCACATTACATAATCAAAGAGATTTTATATTCTTCCGACGACATAGATATATATTCAAAAATGAAGAGCGTGTAGGTCTACAAGAACTCGGACCTCAATTTACATTGAAATTGAAAAGAGTGCAAAGAGGAATTAAAAAGGAAATTGAATGGGAACGGAAACCGAAGATGGATGCAGATAAACGTCAGTTTTATTTGTAATTTGGGAGTTTTTGGCTTGTGCTCACATATGACATATCTTGATTTATATCATCTCTTTTATGAATACAAAAAGAAGTCTACGGAACCCATTGCATGTTATACTTCTACAAGAAGATACAGAAATAAATAATATTCTAATAACTTTAAAAGATGACGACATATAGTCAATAATTCAGGAGTTGCGTTTTGAGAGCAAAAGTCATAATGATTCCAGATAGAACAAGAACTAGCAGACTCAGAATAATATAGAAAATAGTCATTCTTGTACTGTCAAAGACACCAGAGAGTGGTATGTCTATTACAGATACTGACGAATCTATTGAAGTAGATGCAAGTTTCAAACCGTTTCTAGAAAAGGATAAACTTGTTATTGAGAAACTATGGACATTCTTAAATGTTTTCAGAAGCTTTAACTTCGGGTTGTATATTGCAATTGCGTAATCTGCAGTAGCTACAGCAACGAACTTTGAAGTAACTGCTAAAGCTGTTATAGCCTTCGAGTTAACTGCAACAGAGTACTTAGTCTTCAATACCGAATGATCAGGCGTCATTGTATAGCACACTAGTAATGCACCTTTTCTGGGTGCAATATTTATAGCAGCATAAATTGTGTCGGGGTCATAAAAAGCAACAGCTCGAAACTGATTAGGTTTCGACAGTTCTACTGAGAACTCACTAGGTATTTCTGCAGGAGTCTTAGTCTTTTCAGATCCTGCTTTCTTGGTAGACCTCTTCTTAATAAAAATTTCTTTCGTAGCAGAAGCAAGTGAACTAACATCAGATATTGTTGATGTATTATCGGATTCATTCATTTCATATTTCGGCAGAGCTTGTGAAAGGATATGGAGTGTCATTTTTGATACAGAGCAGGTAACTAATGCTAATGAAGTATCGGAAAAATCCATAGACTCTATCTCCGATGGAGCAGTGATCGAATGCACAGTTTTTAATGAAGTTGAATCTAGAATAGATATATGCCCAAGTGAAGAAGCCACAGCGAGAAGACGGCTATTTGCACCAAATTTAGTCGCCCTCTGATATTGATCTTTGTTATTAAAAAGCTTTCCAAATAGTTCTTTGTTGGATATATGTCTTAAAGTCCTTGAGTCATCAATGTCGAAGAACCGTAGATGATTATTCGAAGTTTTAGGATCGGAAGACTCCGAATTCGCTCCTATTGCCATAAGGCCATCACTAGATATGTCAATAGTTGTAGGTGCTTCGTCATCTTTATCTAACAAGTATTTCGATGTAATTACTAGCTCTTCTGGATTTAAAACAATAGATATTAAACCATTTGCAACCCCATGACTTCCTGGACCTCCACCACCAACAACAACAAGCAAATCATCTACAAGGAAGCAAGACCCAAACAAAGGGAACTCCACTTGAAGATTTTGAACCATTTCTGAATGGAATGACAAAAGTCGTAATTAAAAAAACAAATATGGCTATATCACAACAGTGAAACCAGGAGCTGAGCAAAATACCTATATGGATAACGAACTCATGGAAAGTGGATGACTGGACGCAAGGCTATTCTATATTAATATCCGGGTAACCCTATAATTGATCTACGTTTTGATCGTCGTTGAACATAACTTACTGTTATATATGATCTGAAAGGATAGAGTATTATTTCATGTAAAAAAAAGTCATCAAAAAGGATTTCAGGAAGCTCAACTTGTGTTTTTATTGCTCTTTGCTAAACTTTAATCCAACCATACCATTTGCCAGCAGAAATATGATACCACTTGGGATTTGATGGAGATCTTTGACAGCGCTCTTCGTCAGTCAAACGAACATCAACAACCCATTTTCTTGTATATAGAATGATTAAAGCGGATGCAAAATAGCACATTCCACAATAAATGGCAACATTTTGAAATGTTTCTCGTGTTGGATGAGATGTTCGAATTGTTAAGGCAATAGGTTGTGCAAACAACGCACCTGGAGATATAAGAATCCAAAACATAGCCATTGCTGTTCCAAGATCTTTTATAGGTACAACTTCTGCTACCAATGGAGCCGATGTTACCCAAACAGTGCCACATACACTTCCCATTATTAAAGAATAGGCAATAAGACCTGCATAATTACTCACTGGTATCCAGAAAGCATACATGATCACCATGGTACACAATGAACCGAATATCGCACAATTGATTGTTCCAAAGATATCCAATACTTGTCCAAATAGAGGACGACCAAATAACATACCAAGATTAAACATAGCTGTGGCAACGCCACCTTGTTCTGTGCTTAATCCTAGACCAGATATGGCGAACGTGGATATAGTGAATACATATCCCATATATCCCATTAAGGCGAATAGCGAGTGTAATACTATGCATATATATTCCGGTTTCTTAAATATTGACCACTGAAAGGGTTTAAAAAGATGATGTGCTTGTTCTGGGGGGTATTTTAAAAAGCTTCCAAGTATAACTATAAGAGTTGCTGAAACAATGGCACTTATACGCATACTCCAGCCAATTCCAAATCTAGTGATCATTGCTGCAGTTCCTAAACAAAAGGCTAAACCACCTACCCCTGTTCCTGCAGTAGCAATTCCTACAGCAATACCACGCCTTTTAAAAAACCACTTAGGTGGTACGGACATGGCCACATTGAATACAAAGCCAAGTCCTATACCAAAAGATAAGCCTTGAGATAAAGCTAATTGCCATATTTCTTTTGCATATGAACCACCAAATAGCCCAGCAAACATAAACGAAGCACCAATATATATTGATACCCTCGGTCCACCCCATTTCGAAGACAATACCACATTTGATAAAACTGTTACCATAAGCGGAACACAACCTGATACTCCCATAACAAGGGCATATTCAAAGTCAGTAGTACCAGGAAAGGTGTTGTATTCTAAATAGTCAGCTAGATATATACCAAAACTCGTAAGTACACCCCAAGTCAGTCCATGTAGGAATAAAGCACAAACTACAGTGACCCAGCCATAACCGCCATCCCTCTCTAGTTCAGTCTTTTCATTATCATGAGAGATCATTTCAGGTGATTTCGAAGTATCATAATCAGGTTCAAAATCACCGGGAACAACAGCACTCTCCGATAATTCATAATCGCTCATGTTTCTCATCGGATTAGCATGATCTATATGTAAAGCCACAGCTTTATCTTCGGAAGCTGGTTCGATCGCAGCCATCAATAAAAATGGTAAACGGAGTTCAGATCAAAATACTATCTGCTATTTATAACGTGAAATAGTGACTCGTACGATTGTATCATAAATATTATTAATCTATATGAAATATACATGGAATTATATATATATTCTTGAATGGATAACTACATCCAGTAAGGTTTTAAAAGGAACCTCGCTATGTGCGGATCATCTCTACTAATATACGACGAGCCGCTAATATTAAATGCCTATGATTCATGTCAGCGAACCTAATTGCCTATAAACTTTATCTAGAAATGAGCAATAAGATCCCAAGATGCACATAGGCTATATAGATAATATAAATTGCTTTGATAACGATTTGATTATCTCCGTCGCTTGAACCCCTCATTACGTAAGTTTTTCTATGAGATATAATCTCGCACCCCACATCATATAAACGGCATGGGGATCGGATTAATTTATCGCATAGGGTAACATGTCATTTACACTTACGAAAATGTTGTAAACCATTTCACTTCTTTATTCCAGATCAATCTATTCTTGAATGATTCTCGCTTCGTATGCGTGATTTGAATTCTTATGAATTAGTTGTTGCATTTTTATTGTTCTGCAAAATAAACTTTATTTAATTATGAAAATGTATTTCGATTGACTCAACCTTCTGGAGGTTCGGTTTTCTAGCATTTCATCTTCACCTATACTTTTCCAGTTTGTTTATCCCATAATTTGTTCTTAAACTTCTCTGTCATGAATCTAATTCTACTATAATGGCTGTTCAAAATTTATTTTATAAGGTCTCATTTTTCGAATATGCTTAAATACTAAAGCACGATGCTCTCGTTTACATTTTTTTACTTACATGGATTGCACAGTCTCTCTTTGCCTCTAGCTCTTCTTGCTCACCAATAATATGTACTGGTCTCTAAAGTTCGAATATCCTATAGATGTTTGATTTGGCTACTTTCAAATAGCTAATTTCTATAAAGCATCGTTTCTTGTTCATCATAATTTACTAAAATGGATATATATTCTTCTGAGAATCTGTGGCAAAGCTTGATTACACGCTTTCAGATGTTTTGATCTAAGCTTTATTTTGATTATTGTATCAATGTACTTGATCAATTCCCAATGTCTAACCTTAGATACATAGTTTTAATAAGATGAGACTATTCTGTACTACTTTCAAAGGCAAACAAATCAATGCAGCAAATACGCTTTTGTTTGATCTGCCGCATAACTAACTAACGCAAAACGATTAATCCTATGATGTGATTATATACGCTTTTAAGTACTTGTGGCATATACTGGAGATCTTAAGAATATTTAAGATCTAAACTATTGCGAAGTTTCTTCAAGATGACTGAAACTGTTTCCTTGATAAGGGTTTTTAAAATCAACTTGGAATGAATTGGCCATTTGATGGGACTATCTAGTTGCTTATATTTCTATAAGAGACATAGATCTGTATAGATAAGTTACAGAACCGTATATTATGCTTTAAGCTTACAAATTTTTTCACAACGATGAATTTGCAAGACTATTCTACCATACTTTTCCTGTATCGATGTTACTGTTGAAGACGTCTACAAGTCGTCACAGACCGATATTTTTCTTCTCTAACTGACTTTTTTGGCTCAAATATTTTTAATTCTACTATATAGGAAACTTGTTCCTTTATATCACACGGCATATTTAATTGTTTGTACTTTTTTCTGGTTCTCCTGAACATGATAGCTAAAGCATACATCTAACGTATTTAGGTCTGCTTTCTATTTCTGCAAGCGTAGTTTACGACTCCTCAGCACATTAACATATTTTCATAAGCGCTTTCTTGATGTATGCCCGTTTTGTTCTTAATACCTTTTCCTTCAGAGTTGTATCTTGCAAACTTTTTTACATAATTTCATAGACTAGAATAACCTCACCACTCCAGCAAAAAATCACATACAAAATAAGGTTTAATTTAGCAAAAGACGTTCAACTGCATCCTGTCAAACGTAACGGTCAAACGGCTTTTTCTCATCAATGTCCCAATCGGGAAATTCAATGAAATTTTGCTATTTCAATCCTGTCGTAAATTCCTTCATATATGTTCTACATTTATAATATCTCATAGCAGAACTGGACTGAATAGTAAATTGAACAAAAATTCATTCAATTAGAGCAATTCTTCGTTTTTCGTCATTTTCTGCTTTTTTTGGGTTCTTTCTGTCAGCCAAAATGTTATTAAAGCAAAACTTGCACTAAATGTAGATCATACCATCTTAAATCATAGAGTTAGTTTGTATGTGAAAATTTTGTAATTTGAATTGGTCAGGTCTATATTTAGCTTTTTGTTTAACAGCCACTGGAGCACTCAATTTATATCATTTTGATACCTTACACGTATGACATCTGCGCACGTATGTTCG